>BLFK01000078.1:1603662-1608662 GCA_014634185.1 Astreopora myriophthalma | reverse complement strand
AACAACAACAACAACAACAAAACTGGAATTATCAAGAGTTCTCAGCGTTTTGAGCCTTAATGAGAGTTTGTATTCTGTAGGTGTATCGAGGTACAGTCTATAAAAGTAAATAAAGGGCCATGCACATTAATCAACTTGTGAAGTCTTATTTGCCTCTTCGCTTTAAGCGATCAATCCATTGTGGAAGATGTATCTTTGCGTTTTCTTTGTAGAAAGAAAAAACTCTCCAATGAAAGTTCAGTCAACCTCTAAAATTTGCAAGTAAAATTATTGTTACAAAACCAGCGAACAACGCGCATACTACCTCAGAAAATACTCGCTCTCTCTCTTACAAATCTTTAAACCACTGCAGCAATTGTCGTGGACATCGTCATTGCTTGGTTTACACGTACGACATAAGCATTAGCACAAGTAACATACGCAGACGCCTTAACTTGTTGTTAATTAGTATCTTTTGCCCCAACAAAAAGTTCTAATGAATTGAACAAAATGCTACTGCGCTTGCGTATATTGTTTGTGCTAATGCTTGCGTTGTACGTGTAAACCAGCCCTTGGTGTGCGCCCATGCCACTATAGGGCCAAGTCAATCGCCGTCGCTCAATTGGTTTTCAATAAATAACTTATACCAAGACACCTGCTTAGTTCTGAGGTCCAATGAAGCCAGGGCAATACGGACCTCCCCTATCAAAACTTTTCGGGCAAATATACCTTGCTTACACCAAACGGTCACCTGGTAAAGAAAAAAAAAGCAACATTTCATTTGTGGAATGATATATACCGTAGATTGTTAAAACGAAACTCGATTGTCACAACAAGTTACCGTTATATGGTTGGAAATACTAGCTCATTTTAAAACTGGTTGGGAAAAAAATGGAAATATATTTTAGAATTTGAAGAACGAAACACGATTTCAGTTTCGCCTATTTTCATTTTCAAATATCTCGGATTTTATGACAGAAGCATTTTTATTCTCATATGCGGAACTACTAAGTATTACTTACATACTCGATGCTAATTGAAATATATTTTGTTTTCTTCAAACAAAATTCGAAATAAGGTTGCATTTCTAACAATCTAGCTCTAATTTGCTACAAGAGTTTGGGCGTACTTGTGCGGCAATATTCAGTCATACCGGGGATGAAATCGTGTACCTTAAGGACAGCATCATACACTTTTGCTGCATCTTTTTGCCTGGCCTCGGTTGTTCAAATGGTGGATAACGCTATCCACCGGATAAATCAATATCCAGCGGATAAGAGCTGGCAAAACCAATTGCGTTTTCCAACGGATAGGGATTTATCCAGCGGATAGCGCTATCCACTGCTTGAACAACTGCATGGGGCCAGGTTGTTACCACTAACACTGAATGGAGAACAAATGAAGCATGTGTTAATAAACAGCTTCGCTGATGCCCTGAATAAAAGCCAAAATGACGTAAACAACGTACCAGCAACTCCTTGTTATGCAGATCACGTCCAGGGAATTTTATTTTGCAGTTATAGACTGGACTAGCACTTTGACGAGTAACTGAAGTCTTCCGCTTGAGCAGTCGGACCTGGTCCTTAATCAAATATGTTTTCACATATGTATCTGTGAGAAGTTCAGCAAATATGTGTCAGAAAGTCGAGAGGTTGGGGCTTTGTGGTTTTCAATATTAGGGACTTTTAGCACCGACGGTTTTCAGGACGGCTACGGGAACCGGAAATGAAGTCAGACTCTTTTTCGCGCGCCCGAGTGTCACCCTCGGTTTCTTGCCGCCGTAGCGTCCTTCCCTAGTACGGCAAACCAAGTAGTTTGACGTACTGGCGACTACGGGAGTTTGAGGTGAGTGTTTTTTTAACCTTTTAATTGACTTGTAGTGTTTTCATTTGAAAAACAAGTTCTTATTCCTTTTCTTCATAAATTTAGACCAGTTTTCTTTAGAATTGGTTTGATATTTTTGCTTTATTTACGCTTTTTTCAGAGGTGTGGATGACACATGTCGGTCGAAAAGCATTTCAAGTGAGCTTATTTTTGTACATGATTTTGCTTGTCCTTTCCGTTTTCATTTTGATGTATAACGCTAATACTCTTTATCTAAATTGTTTCTTAACGTTTGGACCAGGGTTTTTCTTTCAAGTTTCTATCTATTGTTATGTTTCAGTCACCGAATATCTTTTACTGCTCGTAAGGAAAATCTAAGTTAGTTGACCTATTCACATCATACAGGAGTAGAAACTCCTCTTCTGTAATTAACCTTTCATCTAATGCATAGAGCAACTGTTCTCGAGCCTTTTTAAGGGACATTTTCCCCTAAATATCTAGTTTTGTGTCCAAGTCTCTCCGACTATTTCGTTCACGCCGTAGTCGGGGATTGTTTTGGTTGCTAAACTATTTTTATTTTCGCGGGCTTTTGCGCGTACGGCACCTTATATCCCCAGTCCCCGCGCGATCTAGTTCGCCGTAGCCGTCCTGAAAACCGTCGGTGCTAAAAGTCCCTAATTAACCTAATTATGTTTTAAATCACCGAGTAATTTTTCTCAGCGATTGCGGAGCAAAAACATACAACGCCTTGCCAAGATGTTTCCATGCAAACGCGTCGGCGTATAGGCTTCAAAACAGCGCCATGATAAATTTAAGGAATACAAAAACTGGAATGGCCAACATGCCGTAACACAGTCACAAGGTGACTGACCTATCAAATTATTCGCACGTAAACGTTTAGCCAAGACGGTGCAGAGCCAGTTGATTGTTATCAGAGAAAAAGAAAGATACGGGAAATTTAAGGTGGCACAGAAACCGATCAAACATCGTTTTTTTAATCTGCCAGAAAGTTTAATATTGGCCGGCTAATTGATTAGTCTGAATTGTCAGCCGTCTCCTCGCCCAAACACGCCAAAAAGGGGTGATGCGGGCGTCTCCCTCGCCCGCCTCGCTCCTTTTTGGCGGGTTTGGGCGAGGAGACGGCTGACACTTCAGACTAGCTAATTGATCTACCGGAGGACCATGGCCTTGAGTTCTTAAATCAACGAACCCCATGAGAAAAGGAGGGCTACCAGCAGTGTAAACCAAAGGCAGCCACATCTGTAGACCAAACCAATTAAACAGAGATTGGAAACTATATCAAAATCTTTTTCCCGAGAGGCAAATTATTTACCGGGCAAATGGTCTGCAAGGACTAAAAGGCCAATTGCCCTTACGATCTCCAGTTCAAGGGTGCCGCGTGCTGCTGATAAACCCATTCTTAAGTAACCAAGTTCGTGCCCTACAACACAGAAAATGTACAAAGTAAAGGAGGTGAAATTGCTGTAAATATTCATTCGTTCTATTTATGTTAGCTGTAAAACAGTTCAAGGGCTCCGGGCAAAACCGTGCTCGTTTTGTCACTTTGCAAAATTGCGGCCAACTTCGGCGAAGTAAAGGGACCTAGAACTGTGGAGTAAATTGTCTGCAAAAATGAAAGCAATAGGATGAAAACATCCTTAAAATGGGAAGGTCATGGGTTCGACTGCTGTCGGGAGCCGAGCATGCACTCGGATTTTTTTCCGAGTATGCTCGAGTCAGCAGCGAAAAACATCACTTCATCCTAAAAATTCTCGTTGCTCTCTTTTTATCCTAATTGCCATCATTTTGTGCACATACCGTTTCCATGACTGGGAACAATGTCATAAAATAAGACCAAAGAAACCAGCCAAAAGGCACTTGAGACGTTTTTCGCCGGGGCCTTATGTATATCCATATAGGGTGGTTCTGACCTATTCAACTGAAAGCGACTTTAATTGTGAAGCCCATATACTTAGACAAAGTGTGAAGAAAATTCTTTGTGAAATATGGAAATTAAGCTACTGGACATGACTTATTTTGTTCAAAATAAAGTTTAGTGTTAAATTATGAGCCTGAAGTGCAACCAAGCTAATGATCACATATCACAGAGATGACATGATATTGTACATGATACATTGGCATTTGAAGATAGAAGCAGTGGAAAAGAAGGCCCGAAAAAAGATCAAATGATTTCAGCTGATGCTAATGACTTCTTTATTGCCCGTTTCTCTCTCCAAGCCGGGAGTCCTTACCATGATTAAAACTTCCTCTTCTTATCTGGCCGGGGCCAATGGCACATTTGTCAGGATCCTCGCCATAAAGATTTTCTTTTTCCGTTCCTTTCAAGCTAAACCGAGGCATTAAATGTTTGGAATACCTAATAGAAGGAAAGACAGGGAAAGAGGAGTTGCCTTTAGCCTGACATAACAAGAACACGAAGTGTGTGCACTAGATGTAAGTACAATAAAATTGATGGATGAATTCGAGGTGACACTTATTTGCGATTAAAACAAAAAGAAAGAAGGAGGGAAGAGAGGGGGGAAAAAGAACCGTGAAAGACGTTTCGTCGGAGGTTAGAGAAATATCAAGCAAGTGACAAATATCAAAATTCAGCTCGCCTGATATATGCCGTATATGGCAAAGAAAAAAATGTCGCATGCAAAGAAAAAAAAAAGCGATGCGTGCGATTTCAGTGGCTTGCTTTCAGAGCCGGACAGTGGTTTCAAAGCCCCTCTATTCACGACCAAGGAAGCGGGGCATGTTATCATCTGTCTTTCCGTTGTCTAAAGTAATTTCTTCTGCACAGAAAACCAATTTATCAACATCGCATTTTCTGCCACGCACACACACTGAGCTTACCTTCTCAAGGCCCTCATCGGCCCTTTCTTTTCGACATCCACTTCAACCACTTCTGGTTCGATAGATGGCTCTGTCTGATTCTCCTTTTCCGCATTTTCGTCACTGCCGCGACTCGAGGGGCTGATATTGATCTGAGGAATTACAAACGGCGGCGGCGGCGGCTGAGTCTGATAAGTCGAGGCCAACGCTAACACTTTGGCTTGGGTTGAAAGAGGCCGATGAAACCCAGTGTGGTTAACATGTAAGGAATGATAGTTAAATAATCCATGAACACGCGTTGGTCATACAGCAATCAGTTATACGACTGCGATCGTTAATATTGTTAATAAATTTTTGTG
>BLFK01000078.1:1563335-1603652 GCA_014634185.1 Astreopora myriophthalma | reverse complement strand
GTAAAATAAAATAAATTCCAGATGCCATCGCATGCATTAAGGACTAGGAAGCACACACCGTACAGCCACTTCTTGTCCGATACGACAAGAGCATACCTCCCACGCTTTGTTCTTGAGGTTCCCCTGCAGCACCCGCATCTATTTGATGGTCCTCGTCTACAGTAGGCTCTTGTTCAGCTACATTACTTAGCGGAGTCTTCGGATAGCGGAAGTAAAGTCTGTTATGACAATGTAATGAGGACGGTGTTAAGTCATATTTGCACCTCAGTCTCGCCCTTGCTCCGCGAGGTCAATCAGTGTCCCCGCTCTCAATACATTTGACACTTAAATAAGTTCACTATCATTACTACAGTTCAATTACATGCGGTCCCTGAACTTAAAATTTTGATCAACGGTTCCGTTTTTTCAATGTCGTCCAGTCAATTACTGTAGAGGAACTGGTCAAAGGGCCACAATGTGGGCTGAGATTGGTGAATTTTGATCCTCTTTGTCGGTTTCTGTTTTTGTGGCCACGTAACTGAATAAAACGTTTTAGAGAGTTTAAAGTTCATCTTGGATTAGGAAAAAAAAAGAAGCGGCGCTTCTTCTTTCAATCACATGACAGGACGGCCATGTTTGTGTGCCGGACAAATAAACAAATGGTTGTACAGTTCTTGAACTAAAATACACTGCATGGTTCAAGGACACAAACATGGCCTCCGTGACGTCTGGTGAAAACCATTTAAAGGAATAAACCAGTAATCCGACAACTCTGTTTTTATCCCAAAAATTCTTTTGTCTCAAAAAATCAACATGCATGGCCGCCGATCAAGTGAGCCAACTTTCTCTATCCTGAAACTATTATTGATTCGACAAGCTTAGGTTAAAAAAACGGACTCACTCCCTCTGTTTGAAATCTATGGTTGCCGGACTGCCTGCCTCTGGACTTCGATGAGATGGAGAATGCCAGGATATCCTTCTTGTAAATACTCCGGGACTGGGAGGAACAACACTTTCATATGAACTGCAAGTAAGACAATTACAATAATAAAAAAGCGTAAGAGAACAGGGCATCATAAGAACAAGATGGTGTGCGCTTTGCACCAATTACTATGATTCGCTGCAAACTCGCTGACTACTTTGAAGTGAAACAGCAAATTTTCTCTGGACAAACTCAAGGGCCCAGTGCATTGTTCAATGGCTAGGTGAAACCTCTTCAGTCTCACTTGCTTTATAACTTTATTAACCCACTGGCCCTCGGATCACACTCGAATTAGCATTATTGATTGCTTTAATCCAGCGAGATAACCCAAGAACTTTGGAGAAACGCATCTGATACAGAAACGATATCTGGAAACAAAATCAAAACATGCAATCAGGGATAGGGAGGACTATGTAGCAGCGAGCGCAAGGTGTAACACCAATGGTTACGAAACCAATGCGCAATTTAACACTTGCCACACTTTAGAGGCAGTAGATAAGGAACTTTGACCTGACATGAGTTATTGAACTACTCGATAGAAATCCCCAAGATCCCCATGATCCATTCCTGCTTATAAGTCAGCGACTGGAGTTATAGTTTGCATAGAATCACAGTAAAAGAAAGCTCGCGAGGGTGGCGAAGAAACGACCTACCCCAACGCTAACGTCGAAGTCATCTCCGGGTGTCGTTTTGTTGTCAATCTGGAGATGAACCCTGGACTGGGAGACACTTGCAGATAGTTGGTATAAGATCGCTCTCTTGGGAAATTCTTTATTGAGGCGGAACCGCTTGGTGTCACTGGTGCAGAGCTGTAAGCCGGTATTACTGCTAGAAGAAAATTAAAATAAGCTGTTAAAGTAACTACAAGGTATGAGCGACTAATATTCCGTTTCTGGGGAAGTCGAAACGAATAATCGTTCTGTTTTTGCAAGGCGGCCAAATGAAATTTCTGGAGGCCCGAGGGAAGTCATCTTTTCTTCAAAAGTAAGCGAAAAAAGTCCATTCGATTTAGGTATTTTTAAAATATAGATTTCACTAAAAAATGCTGAAAGAGAACAAATCGTTCATCACTTCCGGCACGCCCTGCATAAATGCTCGGTTACCAAGCTTTTCAATTTGCTTTTCTCGAGTGGCAGTAACTCGGGACATCAAACAAAGGGTGACAAAATACGGTTGTCTTTGAAGTATTCTAAATGGCAAAAGAGAGTAGACTGTTACTATCACTTTTTCTTGGATTTCATTAGATATAGTAGTACAACATTTAAGATTTTATTAAGGTCACTTGAAACAGCGTCGCCGAGAAATCAGCGAATGTGGATTCTATTTGTAAGTGTTTATTGTTGTACAAATCTTATTTACATAAGCTTAAGTTAGCTTCTATTATCACATGAGAATCAGCTCGATCGTAACCTTCGGCTTCATAACTTTAGAACGCTTTAAAATTGAATCGCAGAAGCGATAGGCAGCGATAGTGGGAAGCACAAGTGTAATATTACAAGTGCTTTTTCGACTTTACCAAACATTGTGGTGTGCCGTGCGTTCCACGCCTCCTGCACTGATTGCGAGGCTGCTTCTATAATAAAAGCTCACTAAATGTACTTGCTTGATATTTAAGCATCATGCTGAGGGGGGGAAAGCACTTTTTTTAAGAGTTATGACGTAATGCATATTTGTCGCGACAAAATTGGGTCTTGTCCGAGCAAAAACAGATTTGACCGGACAACTTAACCGGCGCCAGCCGGGAAATCATTTCAAGCCCTGGTTACACGATACGACTTTTGCTTCTAAAGATTCTCACATGGGGCTTAATTGTATGGTTCTCCGGACAATTTGAAGCAAGGTTCAGGTCTTCTTTACACGATAAAATTGACATGGTTGGTTTGCTAAAAACGTAGTAGTGAGAGAAGTCGCCTTCCACCAGAAGTCGATAACCCAGAAGACTCGATCTGGAATGGAATACGGCCCATCAGTTTACGGTAATGGTAATGATATGATAATGATAATGATAATGATAATGATAATGATAATGATAAAAATAACACACTTTATTTCCATGATAAATATGATAATGATAATGATAATGATAATGATAATGATAATGATAATGATAATGATAATGATAATGATAATGATAATGATAATGATAATGATATAGCATTTATATAGCGCATTTTCCATGAATATATTCACATGCGCTTTACAACACTTTGTGAGGGACTTTGCCAGACTGCTTTATGGCACATTTCACAATCTTAAATCGAAATAACCAGTAGAATTCACAGCTGCCCCCAGAACAGAATGAGTGATAGACCATCACACCGGGAACTACGCCCTCTACCTTAAGATGTGTACGACCTTAAGAGGTACGACCTTAAGATGTACGACGTTAAGATGTACGACGTTAAGATGTACGACGTTAAGATGTACGACCTTAAGATGTACGACCTTAAGATGTACAACCCTAAGATGTACGACGGCGACGTCAACGACAACGCCACAGAACAATGATATAATTGGTTAAAAGAAGAAAAATAATCGCGCTGCACGTGCAGCACGCATTGTAGTTCATGGGCGCGTTCCATTCGACCAAAATTTCCGGAAATTCCGGTAAAAAATCGAATGGAACAGAAAATTTCCGGAAACTCATTTCGAAAATTCTGGTCAAGCTCTCGAGGTTGTCCATTTTCCCGAAAATTTGGAAATTCCGGAAATTTTCTCTTCCATTTGGCGTTTCCACTCCGTACGACTCGGTCTTCTCCCAGCCGCAAATGTTGCCTCGACAAAGCTTGCAAGATGGTCGGCCACTTTAAATCTTGGCGGGAATTGCGCCCGAACGGGAATGGAACGTCACCGGTTCATTCAGGCGGAAATATCGTTCCATTCGACACGCAAAAATTTCGGAAATCCTTTCCGGAAAGTTTGGTCGAATGGAACGCGCCCCGTATTTTTGCGTTACTCTGCATAACGACGACGTGAAATCACCAAATTTTTGTGGTTGTGACGACAATGTGTGCATGCATCCGAGAATCTTTTATTCTGTGTTTTCACTCTAAAACCGCTGGTACCAATTCATTTTAGGATACTTCGCTACTGTTGTAAGAGTTAAACGAGGTGAAATATCGCGAAAGACTTGAATTGTGCAAAGTTATATTTTGAGTTGACGTTTTCCTTGACGTCGCCTTTCGTAGATCTTAAGGTCCCTATTATCTATTTTTAACCGCTGCTGCTAGATTTGTGCCATGATTTGCATTTAGCAAGAGCAAATCGCTCGTGCGGCTCTTGGTTGCAGACCAATGGGACGCGTTGTGGTTATCAGGCCCAATCTGATTGACCATTATTTGGCGGGACCTCTATTCTAAATTTAGATATAAATACCGTAATAATCTGATGGGCCAAGGCCAAATAAGACAGATCGAGACCTCTGGGTTATGGACTTCTGCTTCGCCTATATTTTCCTGACTCGGCGTCGTATTCGGGTTAAGTTTGTTGTTGATTCTCTAGTACTCTGCTCCGATAGGTTTTTCTTGGGTACTGCAGTTTCCCCCTCTCCTTAAAAACCCATGCATCTGATTTCTGTCCTAAATTACAGTTTAGCGTTCAATCAATTCACTTTGGATAAAGCTTATTGCTGCTTTATCATCACAGTACATACACGGTGTTAGTGGTCTGGGGGCGCCCATCTCAGCATGTTCTCTAAACGTTGAGGGCCTGTCAGTGAGTCTGCTTAAGCGGATTTTCAAATTGGATGGATACCTAAAAGAGAGTAAAGACCTTTAAAAAATGCAGAACAATTAGCCGCTACATTACCACCTTTCCTACTATTTGGCAGACCGAGATCATATTTGGCATTGCAAAGGGAGAATTTTTGTTTGAAAGGCAGGTAACCGTTTTTGTCTGTAATTATTACAAGCTAATATATATATATTTAACAATTATTCGCCGAAGGCGAGGTGAACATTGGTGAATATTTACCGAGACGTAGTCGAGGTAAATATTCCCCAATATTCACTGAGCCTGAGGCGAATAATTGTTTTAGTATAATTTTCAGCGGTGAATATAAGAAAGTGCAAAACAAAAAGTGCTAAAACACGATAAAAAGGCACGAAAAGTTCTTGCTTAGCTTAGCAGCCGCGCCTCCAAAATGTTATATTCACCGGGTAGCCTCGTCCTCACCCGGTGACCTCACTCTCGGTTAATAAGTGCTATATAATATATCAACTGTACGCGAATTTGTGAGTCCTTCCTTACAAAACACAGTTACTCATCGTTTTTAATGTGTGAGTGAGTTTTCTTGAATCTTTAGTCAAGACAACCAGTTAAAAGCCCTGGTAAAATAATTGTAAGACGCAATCTCCACGCTTATATTCTCCATACTGCTATTTAAAGGTTTCCCATAGTTGTTGTAGTGGTAACGAGAATGTTCCAAGAAGCAAGGCGTTTCGTCTGTGGTGATCAGCATTTGATTCTCAAGATTGTACTCGATCATACAAAACAGGAAAAGGACAAAACAAATTTCATAATGATCAGTTTTGGGGCTTAATTAAGGGAAAGACATTTCAAAAGTACTTTCTGATGGCTTTGAAAGCTCCTTTCATCGTTCCTTCCTTTTCATGATCAGGTTGTTGGTCAGCAGGTTTGGGTTCGGGTAATCTGTTCTTTGCCAGGTATTCCGACAGCGTAACGGCAGACTCTTTCAAAACTGTTTCTGTTTTCAAGTCAGGAGTCGAAGATCTCTTCGATGCTTGTACACTCATCGGCCCCGTTCTGCAGGGAGAGGAATTACTCCTGTGCCCTGCTGGTGAGATTGGAATGACGGGAGGAATATTTGAATAAACGATATAAAAAGAGCATTGTTTCGGCAGGCGTTTGTTTCTATCAACGTGCGTCAAATCCGTGATAAAACCCAAGTGAACGGTGCATTCAGTCATTGTCAATATGCTACTGCAAAACTAAGGACAATATATTAAATGGAATTTCAGCGAACAACTGAAAGCAAACAATAGATTTTTAGAAAGTTCCTTGAGGATTTCCACTGTAACACCTGGATAAAACGTTCTTCCGTCTTCCTCTTTTTTAAATTTCAACTCGTCTCCTTCCCTTAGTAACATTTTTCACTCAAGTCACATAATCCTAGGTACCAAAACAAGACCATCACTTTTGCGTGAAGCCATCCAGTTTTAACAAGAGTTACTCACAGAGCTTGGCCTTGCCACTTTAATAAAAGCTATCGCGTTGACAACAGATATTTGCAATCAGTGATTTTCATAAGCAGGAAAAAAACAGAGATCACCAGGCAGCCAGGTGTGGTGTATATCTTGGTAAACAGCCTGACGTAAGTATTTAAATATTAAATTTGAACTTAGAAATGCACCCAAAACGCACTTGAACAAGGGGCCATCATGACTAGTCACCAACTGTCACTATATTCTCCCCTCTCAAACCAGCCGGCTTTGTTTCTCACCTAGACATTTCACCTTGTGTTCTCCGTCAGTGTCAATTCCCTGTTCAATGAATTCTGGTTTTGCCTTTTGGTAAAAATATTCCGCTTCTTTGACGACGGATTCAACTCTTCTTCGCTTAGTGTGAAGCAGGGAAATATCATATTTACGATCAGGTAATGGATAACCCATCGAGAGATCCACCGAACTCAAGCTGCGGGCTGTCATCCTCCTGCCAAGATCATTGTTCTTCGTGAACGTAGAATCTGTTTCCCCACGGATCGTCCTACCTTAAAAAAAAAAAATACACAAATGAAAAAAATATGTAAAAGTTAAACGTGAAATAAAGGTAATGGTATATTTTGAGCCTAATAGTTAATTATTCATTGAATAACAGGCATACTTGGAAAAGCGAAATCCGAGTTCTGCCCACATGAGTCGAACTTAATACGTTCCAATCTCTTACTCCATGTTTTACCAACGACGGAGCTACATACTATAGTTTTCACACGACGTGACAGAAGTTAAGTTGGTGTCAGAACACATCTAGAAAAGGCGAAAGCATTGGTGGATCAAACCATCCCCCGCAACTCCAGTTTTAAACAAATCGGCTCGTTTGTGAAAATGAAAAGTATTGTTCCTGGGGCCCGTTTCTCGAAAGTCCCTAAACATTTACTGGTCCGAAAAGCAATTTGTAAAACTGCGCTCCTCTTATTGTGAAAAACTGTTCCGTGAGCGTGTTTTCACGATAGGACAGAGCAAGCCAACATCATCTGAAGTTTCATACCTTAAACGTCTTCCATTTCAAGGTACGGAGGGACTTCTGGCACCCGGAATATGCCCGAAAAGTTTCCAGGCATTCGCGAAACGTGTCCCTGGTCCTTTAAGCGACAGCGATCAATTCAGCGTAGTGGTAGAATATCCACACTCATGGGGAGGTCGTTATTTTAGAAGTAATCCTCTAAGATAACTAACCCAGCTCCTAAAATACTATGCTGGTCTATGAAACTTCCAGTGATTATTATAAGCAACACCACCCAGCAAAAACTAGTCCGTTGTATAAATGTAATTCCACAATTTGATTGGTCAAGGAGCCGTATTACATTATAGACATGCCGCATACCGTGCGGCATGCATTTTGGTACATTCCTTTTGCCGTCTTGCGCAGAACAACAACGTGAAATTGGTCAAATTCGAGGGTTTGTGGAGAACGTGGGCACGCGACGGAGAATTTCAGATTTTGTATTTCCTCGCGTCAACGCTTTTGCTAACAATTCAATTCCTGGATAATTCTGCAACACACAGAACGGATTGGAAAAATCGCGAAATTCATTTAACGGCTCCAGGTTGTATACCTGAATGATCTTTTCGTTGGCGTTGCCGTCGCCGCTGCTTAAGTTCCCTAATAGATACACGCTACCTACTTTCAATTCCAAGGGCAGGTTTGCTTCCCATCGTGTGCCGGCGATTCATGGGTACCGGAAGAGGGTACGAAGTTTCATCATGATCCTGGAGATCAAACCACAGACACTGGGCTCCCGAATTTAAAAGTTCTGGGGTAAGCTTAATGAGCACCTGGAACGAATTCGCATGCAGTTACTGATCAGTTTCCTGTTCCCTGAGTTTAGTAGCGGACTTTGCTTCTACTTTAGAAGAAGTCAGCATGGATGTCGGCATTTTAGTGAATACAGCTCTTGCAGTATTAGGAGTGATAAATAAGGGGTCCTCCAGCGTTTTTGGCTGGTAGAATGAGATTTAACATATATGGTTTTCTGGGCAAAAGAAAATCAGTAAAACCGTAACATGAAAGGCCCAAGGGAGCTACGAAGGAAGCAAAAGTGTCTCAAAGCTGTTGCGGCATTTAAAGTACCTGTCTTTCTTTTGCATGCGCAAGCTACGTTTTAAGTGGGAATTAAAGGTCCCTCTGTCTTCTTAAATATTTCAACCGTCGGTAATTCCAATGTAAGACTTGTTCTCTGACTACAAGTTATAGATGCCGAATTGTCCCGCTTTAGAAATGTTTCTAAGTTAGTTCTTGCTTGACCTGCATTGCTGACAACCCCTAACTATACTGGCAGGTTCAACCATTCCGGATATGTCCTGAACCGCCATGTGGGGGAATTAGTGCAAGGTTAAAAATGTACCTCCATCAAAAGAGGAAAACAAGCCATTCTTGTCCGGAGGCCTCATGTGTGACTTGGCAATAAAAAAAAAATGAGTAAAATGAATAAATGATTGTAAATCAGTACCTCTCCAAGGAAAAAGTGCCTCTTTGTCTGCTCCTCGCTCCATAACGTTACTTCTAGCATTCTAAGTGGGAGCTGTGAAAAAGAAACTATATAAGAAAGCGAATATTCCTTGTGGAATACACGATTGAATATGTCATTAAAACGGTAACCAAAATGATCATTCTAACAATACAAATTTTAAATGGAGGTCACCAGCCACAATTTGAAACAAAACGAGCGATGAAGAACCAAAACAGCGTCGCAGTGTTCGAGTGGGCTTAATAATAGACAATATTCTTTGAATTCATAGCATGAACCGTTTGACGTCACTCACCTCGTCTTCAGAAATGCTTGCGAAGATGAAGCTAAGGTCCCATTTGGGAGTAACTGTCTCCAGGTCTGCATGAGTCTTAAACCGGCTTGATATCCTCGACAACGAAAAACAAAAACGATTTTTAATATATATTTTTTATTTTTATCATTCATTAATTACGTAATTCCCTTTTAAAAACCTTACCATAAGAACGCTATCGTGATTATATATAGGGAGATCCTTGGTGTGTACAAAGAAATTGGGCAGTTGCTTTGTTTTTGCAGTACTACTCTCAGCGATTGGCTGAAAAATTTCGCGCCACGTTCTCAGCCAGTCATGAGAGGCAACAGCAATTAAACCAATTACGACTGACTTGCTCTCACGCGCTTTGCCGCGCTTAGCGCCCGGTTGCAGGGTCCTTCATCTCGGGCCTGAGAGGTAATACACTGCTGGGACCGAATTTTATACCCTCTCTCTTTTAAGTTGTGAGAGTTTGCTTGGTTGTTTGTAGCTTGGCGCTGTGATGGTGTGTAATCCTGTGTTTCTCTCGCCGTAAAATGTGAGTCAATTTTAATTCGAGTTTACCTCTGATCGTTGCTGTATTTAGGATAATTTCTGTGCAATACACTTAACGAATTTCTTCGCTTTCTGCTATTCAGTTTACGGTAGAAAGGTCTCATCGTGATTTTAATAACAACGGCTGTATTGTTTTTGTATTAAAACTTCAAACTTCGCACGAAATTTCACACCGGAAAAAAAGTTTTGGAGAACCTAACTGGTAAAATAAATGCAACTAACATAAAGTAGATCGAAAAATATCTGTTCTTTAATACATCTTTCCTTTTCTAGTATCTGATCATGAGCCACTCGTTCGTTGCAAAGATTTTTTACAAATCGTCAGTAGACTGCGCGCAAGCTGATTCAATAATGACAAAGTTGCGTAAACAAACCCATTTGTAATCTGTAAAACCAATTTACTGCAGGAAAAAAATAAACATGTTATTTGCCGGCTTAGGGTCGGTCCGTATGGTGAAAAACTGTGACCTCGGGCGTGAAAATGCTGCCCTCGATCACAGTTTTTCACTATACGGACCTCCCAGCATAACATATATAACTTAACCTGATGTGAATGACGCGGATAAATGACTGACAGCAGGTCAAGGTCAAAACAAACACCAAATCACAGTTGAGGTAGTTGCTTACTCTCTGTTGGGTAGTAAGTAAAGTAGCGCGTAAGGATTTGGTAGTTCCTGGTTTGGCATGTCTTGTAATGAGAGGCCTCTTGCACTCAGCACTCGCACTATTATATTGCTTCCATTTGGATCGTACCAGAAATTCAGCTACAACAAAATTAAAACCTCACAAGTCAATTTTTTTTAGATGAGACCCTTTGTCTAGTACCTTAAAATAGCAACACATGCATATATTATAGCTTCACTTGACACACAAATATTTTTGAGAGAACAAGCACGAACACAGAACGCACGGAAACAGATTAATAGTCTGGAACAAGATTAAAAGTCTTAGCTTTTTTTTTTTAACTCAATGCAGTGCTCCTGGCCAGATGAACAGCCGCAGTATAGGGTATACGTTACCGAGGAATGTTGAAGGTACAAGGTTAAACTGTTTTTAAGATTTAGATGCACATTTTCACTTCTTGCCTACCTGTACTTGTCCTCTCGTCCTCTCGGCTGGGGCTTTCATTTCACCCTGTAAGGGTAAGGAAGACGCAAGGTTGTCAATGCCAGAGCTTCAAGAAGTAATAGGGGACTTGCAGCAGCTCGGCAAGTTCGAAAAGATGATGGGTAATGTCAATTGGCAAATAATTAAATCTCAAGCTGCCTACCTCCTCAAAAGCATTATCATCTGCCAGCACTTGCGCAAGTGACCATCTGGACCAACATTTTACGCTCTGCGGATGTTCTGGTGTCAAATAATTTCCATCAAACGTTAGCTGAGAAATTCATGAACTGCGAACTGATGGTGAGGGGAGAGGATTACAGTGGCCAATTTTAGGGACACAACCTTGCTAGAACTTGCGCGGTAGCATGATTTTCATTTTTTTTTATATACTTGTCTGTAATTCTTTCCCGCGGACTCAAAATTTAACAGACTAATCAGGTAAGGAACAGATTGACAAGCGAGAGAACGTTTTCTCACGGCACAGGTAAATCCCTCAATTTTTTTTCAGGTGAAACCCTTTGTCTCGTACCTTAAAATTGCAACACATACACTTTTGAGAGAACAAGCACTTAACGCATTTTTTTGGCAACGGATTCCCACACACCGAACACTGTGAATTCCCGTCGAGTTTTCCTACCCTACAAGATGGCGTCTTAATTACCTTGATACGGTCTATTGTTATCTTGCTCTGATTACCTACGCCCTTTATTGCAAAATGGCGGAAAATTTTTCATCTCTTACAACACTTCTTTTGGATAACCTGTCTCGAAACAGCTGCAGTCGCGAGAATGCCTGATGTGGTACTTGCCATATTGTCTCCTCTCCCGGTGCATTTCCAGTTGTACTCTTTTTCTGGAGTTTTGCCGCAGCTTCTGTTCAAAACTTGAAGGAATAAAGCATCAGCGTGTAAATCCGAAAATCAACTTTGCGAAAAGATGATGCAGCGGGAAAGTTATCTTTAAAATACGACTCCAAAAAAGTAAATTGTAAATCAGAAATTCTTCTGTTTAACTTCTTAGACTTACTGAAACCAAACTAACTAATGTACAGTAATAAACTACGTCGTATATAGCTAATAATTCTTTGCGTCCAAACACATAAATTAGGCCTCTAGTTGTTAATTTGTTGACAACTTTGAGAAGCATTCCGAGCATCAGTAACTTTAAGTGGACTTTTTGTTAATTTTTGAATCAAGTTTTGCCGCTTAACCTCTCTTATTGCACAGAGAAACTGAGTACTACTACAACATCCGAGTGCGGCGGATGCATGTCCATCAGGCCACACTCAACTGTTACTGCATGATGGGCTGGCTAGCTTTACGAGTCAGTCCTCCAGAACCGATTTAAAAAAGTGAATGACGAGAGACAAAGAGAAAAAAAAATTCATTGAAGGGCGGCGTTTACCTAGCTGAATTATGACAAACGATAAGTGTCGCGCTCTCTGAAGAGTTGGCAACAATATTCCGGACTTGTTCAAATGAAACATCCACCATCGATTTGCGATTCCACTCAAGGATCAGGTCACCTGTAGCAGGACATAAAAAGGTGATAATTCATCTTTGGACTGGAAGCGGAGATTAACCTGACCTTGAAGACCTGTCGCATGTTTTACAAATTGCAGGAGAGTCAGAGTGCCCGAAAAGTTGATTTGCTCCCGCCAGATGAAACAATTTTTTCCCCAAGACTTGGAGGGCGGCAGTCACCTCCGACCTCAACCCCACGGGCATATCGTCAAATCAATTCTCGATGACCTCTTTCCCGATTTTACGTTATTGGGGTTGGACGTGACAGACTTCACTCTCGTTTGAAAAACACGCAGCAGAGCTCCAGTGGTAAACTCTGTACGTCTGACCGCTGTACATCTCAGTGATGAATTCTTACCTTCTTTTGGACAACAGCTAAGGCGTGCCACTTTAAAGAAACTTCTGTAATGAAATCTCTAATCTCGTATTTTCTGAAATCTCACTCGTATTTTTTCAGACCACAAATTGCACTCCCTACGGAGTAGAGATTGCACTTGCCCTACGGGCAAGTGCAATTTTGTTAATCTTTGAAAAAATTTACTCGTGCTTCTTTATTCCAAATTGCACGCAAAATCATTTAATTACCTGTACTAACTATAGTAGTGAATATAAGTGTACATTTATATGCATTTCATGCAGTCTCATAGCACCGGAAAAAGTATGGTAGCATCTAATTTTGTTATTCAAAGAGGACAGATTGTAATTTTTGTCGCTTATGAAAATATCTGAAGTCAACGCAGCAACTGTTCATCAGTAGGATGCCTAAAATGTGTGCAATTATGTTTGAGTACTGGAAAGATTTTATCGAATGTGGTGCTCTTCAGTTACCGAAGCCTTCTCAAAAACACCTCACCCTTTCTGACGCAGCTCTCTGCAATTGATCCCTTTTTCACTTTGGCAACATGCACACCAGTAAAGCCACCTGTACACATTCTTCCTCCAACCACTTTCATACCAAACTCATAGCCTGCAAAAAAGCAGCGAGTTCAGAATAACGATTACATTAACCAGAGGACAATTTTAACCCTTAACCAGGCCGCAAACTAATGCAGGTTGGTGTATTGTAAGCCAATTGACATTTACACTGTATGTTAATGGAAAACAGATCCCATTCCAGAATTTAAAAAAGTCCCTTGACTTCAAACAGCTGCAGCTACAATTCCAAAATGGTGATGAACACACACACGGCATCAAAATACCATGAGCAGAGACTTTCTCCTGGGTAACAGATAATTTATGCGTTTGATTAAATTCCAATGAAACCGACATCCATATATAGTTATGATGACTACTCAGGTACTAGAGTTAGAACAAACCTGAGCCGCAGTCTCCGTAAAATTGAGAATCTTTTCGAAGGACGACTTTTTCGATCACCGGACATAGCCGGCCTTCCTTGTGTGACACTGTGGCAACTGGACTCTTGTGGGATTTCTCGTCGTCCGCGGATGAGCTGTGAGCAGATGACGAACAACTTTCCAATTCGCTTTTGCTGCGCTCCTCCGTATAAAGAAAACCCAGTCTGTCTGAGCCCTGATTGTTATTTTCGCAAACGCAATCATCGGCGTCACTTGCGTTTCGTACCATCCTCTGCTTCTTTGCAACTTCACTCTGAGTGTGAATGGAGGCTGGTACGTGCTTTAAGCGAGACGGAACCGTAGTGGTGAGAGGAAACACTCTGAAGGCTTGGTCAACAACCCTAGGGCAAACCGACTAATGAAAAAGAAAAAAAAAACAATATAACTTCCAATAAACAGGAATACAACATTAACGATATCCGGTGTACAAGCGGGCCGGTGTGGATATGACAATACTCTTTTCAATAATAACAAGCAGCCTTTCCGTTTCAGTAGTCCCCGGTCATTCTCAGTCAATTTTACTAAAGTAATTTTTAGGAAATAAAAAATACAGTATGGCGGCGACACAATACAATGACGTCGTATGACCTTGAACCTGTCCTCTGAATAACTTACCGTCCATGTTGGTTTTAATTTTACGGGATTGTAGTTCTCCTAGGCAGGAATTAGTAATTACAAAACTTTTCACGAAACAAACCACTTCTCTCCGTCTGGAGGATTCTTCAACAAGTTTATTAAGCAGATCTTGTACTTGGTATATGTCACGTGATGCTAAGTCATTGCACCATCCGCCCGTGAAGATAAGGAATGTTCGTTTCTTAAAGCATAAAGCACATCTCCAGCGGCCCTGTGGGTAACAAAGGTATAGTAAGATGCTCTTTTCTGTCTGACAAAGTTAAATTTCTAATTTCTGACCCACCGCCAGACTGATTGACTGTCTGTCTGTCTGGCTGGCTGGCTGGCTGACTGAATGAACTAACCTACTAGTTATTTTTACCCTATTCCCACGTGACATAAAAGACAATGCTGACCTAATCAACAAGTGCGCTATGAATTTGGGACAACAGACATACAGTCCGCCTTACTTCATCTCTCTTGCCACATCTTGGACACGTCCTTTTCCTGCACGTCGCACAAGCCAGAGCTAACGTAGAGGCAACTTTGACTTTAAAACAGATATGGCAGCATTCTGAAAGAGTTTTCCTGGACAAATCACAAGATCTCCGGCTGATTTGATCTTCAATATCTTCAATTTCCTTCTCTAGAGTTCTTAGTCAAGAAAAAAGCAAACCCAGAACACGTTATATGAAAGAGCACTGTCAAGGGAGTTTAGCTGTTGTTAGGTTAACACTGGACAAAAAATCATCACCTGCTGCTGGACTCACAATAAAATACCCCTAAAAATGCACAGCGCTAGAACTTGGAAAAATGAGAAATTTGTCTGTCTGTCTGTCTGTCTGTCTGCCTGTCTATCTGTTTGTTTGTTTCTTGTTTTCAAGTTTTAACCATGTCTTCAGCGTAGTCAAATCTGTAGTAAAGTATAGTATACCGCTTTTCGTTGAGAAACAAACAATGCAACACAACACACCTTTTCCTTTCCGCATTCATCTCGTGTAGCACCCACTGCCTCTCAAAAACATCCCGCAGTGTCGATATCTCTTCCTCTGACAACACTGTGACGTCAATATCACCCAGCAACGACATGGAGTTGGAATTCTCCTCTGGCATTTTCGCGCCACTTTGGTTGCAGCCGGCCACCTACGAGTTTTGTTTTAGGAATATCAATTTGGAGGCCATTTGCAAAAGGGCGTAATTGCCTTTAAATTTGTGAAAACATGGACGTTCATCTTGTTATATAAAGATTGAGAATGGGAATGATACTTTTTAACCCGGACAGCACAATACGTTTACCCTGAGAATACAACTCAGATCGCAAAATATATACATATGTATATAGCGATATAAAGATATAAATATATAGCAATATAAGAAACAAACGTCGTGGAGTGCGCTTGCTATATACGTAGTTATGATATAACACATTACTGCATTAACACATGATATAATCAGAAGAAGTTAGAGAGACTGTTTTCGTTTTTCGCCTCAGTCTTTAATCAGACGGGCTACTTCCAGAAAATCGCTAAACGTCCGACGGATAACGACTAAAAGCGCAAGCGAAACTTCATACCTTGAAACGCTGGGTTAGTCGTGCCCACATTCTTCAAAGCAATAAATCACGACATGTAAATGCTCTTCTCCCAACAGCAGCGGACAACGGTGCCACTAGCCAAGGTCATAATTCTCCGAATAAAGTATGTCAAATTAAAAATAATGTAAAACAGTGGTAAACATTTGGTGTGAAACCTTTCAAATGGACATGCGGTGAGCATCCCGGGACACACCCTAGAGCGATGACGCAGACAAGATTAACAAAACAACGATTCTATTACCTTTCATCCGTATGCAATTCTAGACTGAATCTTGGTAATATTTCACTCAGTGGAACTAGCATGAGATGAGAGTAAGCGCAAGCAAGGAACTTCTGCCATTTCTGAGTAGTTGAAGTAGTAGTCACGGCTTCAGTTTGTCCGAAACTTCTGCACTGGCGCATGTTTCGTTCGTTGCTTTTCTGGCACATGTCTTCTGTAACTCATTTATAACCAGTCACAGCAAAATAAAACAAACAAACAAACAAACAAGCAAACAAAAGGGACCTAATCGGAAATGTGAACATGCCTTGGTGTTGGTTACTCGATCGGTTTGCCTCGAATTAAATATGATTCACTTTCATTTACTGTTGTCTAAGTGGTCCACTTCGTTTTGACTCCACAATACTCAACTGAAAATCACTCTTAACTTAACTGGGCATAGCACGAGGTAACTCTAGTCGTAATTTCAGTATTTCTCTGGAGAGTGGAGGTGATGAGTTTTGCAAAACGACAACTCAGATTGTACTGTGAATTGGTTTGTTCACCCCAATTTTATGATTTATAATTATACCAGTACAACTGAAATCTGTTTTAGGTCTGGGACCCTCGTTCCAGAACGGTCCTTGCGCCAAGTAATTCGTTTAGCCAAGATTTCAATACTTTCGACCTCAACCGGCCAGCGTAAAGGCTTCTTGTAGCCCTGTTACATTTTAATACATCATAGGGTAACCCTAATAAGGACCAGCCAATAAAAGCGATCCTTGATGGAAATAGTCTTGCTGACCGAGCAGTAGCTAGAGGCTACGACGTCCGACGTTTTAAGAAAGATGATGTCTTTTGCTTTACTCTCATGACCCAATGAAGGTAACAATTTTCCACTACTTTTGCTCATTCGATCCTATGTTAAGTTTCCTGAATTTATTTCTTGAATTCGCTGAGAGAATCAAGCCTGGCAGATATTCATGCTTTTCCCATCGCAGGTGGAGCAGCGAAATTATCAGCCGTGAAATCGGGATTTAATTAAAGGAAAAATTCATAAGTAAACTTTTACATTCAAGACAGTTGTTTGAAAGCCATCGAAGTTTTGCCGCTTTTAATTAACTGCCAGCCGACCGCTATTTTTTCCGTTCAGCTAAAATACTTTTGATCTCAAAATGCCGTATGGTTTCCCAAAATGAAATAAAGATGGTTATCCTGCTTCAATTTCGAGTAAAGATTAGAATAATTTCGCACTATTTTCGCTTAAATTGATTTCGCTAATTTCTGATCTGTTTTTTCATAATTTTGGAGACAACCTTGAATCAATATTTGCCATAATAAAAACCCTCGGCGCAGTTTTGACGAAAACTTGCTGCCGATGTTTATTATTTGACCGAATACGGAATTAATCGGCCTGTGCCCGTCTTTTGCCCTGCTATGGCTCATATTTACCACTAAAACGAATTCTTTTGAACACCGGCAAATTAAAAGCCCGGGATTTCGGATATCTTTACCGAAACAACAGTTGCCAATCCGCAAGTCGTACGTACGGCAATGTTTGCCCAAGTGCGTTGAGGAAGAAGTAGTTGAAGCTCTCCGTCAGAGAAAAGCAAATCAACCAACCAATGAGGAAAACGTTCTTTTATATGCAAACAGAAATGGTTATGACTTCGAAAAGCCGACGGCTTATTACAGGATCATATTTCCTAGATCTCTAGGAAATGTTCAGGCTTTCGCCGTTTCATCGGGCTTTCTTTCTATGAAGTGTTCAGCCCTTGTCTAGGTAAGCTACACTGAAATGAACCTTTGAATCTGACATTTATCATAAATCTCCGAATGAAGCTTACTTTTCGGCCTTCGATTGAAAAACAACTTGCCATTTTAGTCTTCAAATCTGAAACAAATAGTTATTTGGTGAAAATCGAACTGCCCGTCGTTTCAAGACTTCACAAAGTATGGGGGGTTTTAAACAGAATGAAAGTAGTTTAGATAAAAAGTCCTTTTCAAAATATTGTAAAAGACAATGCCCGGAAACTTCGGTTCATCAGCTTTCAGTACAGTGACCACAGTTAAAGATTACATCCATACATAGAAAGGTAGCGAAACGCATGCATGATAGCACAATAAACAGTTCAACAGGGAAGAACTGCTAAGTAGCTTTTGTTTGAATGGTCTCACTTATTCTATTCCTCTCTTCCCCACTAAAAATATGATAGGTACGGTCTCCTAGGGCACAACTTGATAAGGCTGCACAGAAAATCCAGCGGCTCTAGTCAGCGAATACCAGATACTGGGATCAATAGAACGTTCACACATAAATTAACTCGTAAGAAGCACTTGTAAACCCAGTAAAATTATACTAGTCAGTACTAGACCGAGAAGAATAGTCGATATCTCAATGATCGATATCTCAAATTATTACTTAGAACTCAGAAAATTAAGTTTAGTAAAATTAAATAAGGTTTGGGAAAAATAAAAAGTTTTTTTCAGATGTAACGTCATTTTACAATAAAAAGCCAAAGGGAGACTTGTAGTTATCCAAGGAGTTATACTGCATAGAATTTAACTGTTAGAAATAACAGCTGTAGGAGGGATTTCAGACGTTACTTTTATAATACCACTTTAACCCGGCACCAAATTGTTCACAAATTCAATTCCGGCACTAAACAGCGCACAAAAACTTGGAGACGATTTCACAGCATATTTCGTAGGTTAAACTCAAGAATGGTGGGTTGAAATAGGTTAATTGACCACGTTTTCGTTCAGACAGTTTCCTTTAAACAAAGCAAACTTTAAGAGATAAAACGAAAACGGAATACAAAATAATTAGGATAGTACGCGCTCTCCCATTGGTCAATAGGCGTGTTTAGATGAGAGTATGTAAACACGATCGTGACATCACACGAATTTTGATTGGTTGTGTGTTGTCAGATGGGCGTTTTGATTGGCTGGTAAGAAATATGAGCGTGTATCAAGAAAATCTATTTCAATCAAGAAGTAAATAAACAGCATTTTCCTTCATTTGTCGAATTATTTTTGAGAAATATTTTATAAAAGCAATAGAGGAGTTTTTCCGTGTTTACATAGCCTCATCTAAACACGATCCATCAAACTAAAACAGAAATCATGTTTATTTTCAAAATTCCACTTATTGGACCAATCGGGTCTATCACTTTAAATGATAAGTTCATTGCATGTGTATCCAGCTCTTCTTGCTTAGGAATTACATTAGACAGTAGACTTTGCTGGTCTCCTCACATTTAATAAATCGGTCATTTCTAATTTTAACTAAGGTTACTAAACTCAAACAGATGAAGACCTTCGACCGATCTACTTTGGAACCTATCTATTTTAAAGCGATTCCAGCAAGTACCACCTACTGGATCTCTCTCTCCCGGCATCCTCAACACTATGCTCTGAACTTGAAGACTCACACACCCGTGCTGTTAGATTGATTTATAACCTAAGTCCATCCATCCCTAAACATGAAGACATGAAGTACTCTGTAAAACCAAATGGAACTCTCTACTCTATATGTATAAGAAAAGACTCGCTTGCATTGCTTATCAGTCTTACTATGGTTTGGTACCTGATAGTATCACTAGCTTGTTTTCAAAACAAAGAACTAAGTGCAATTTAAGGGACAACTTAAAATTTGAACTTAAACATTCGAAATCAAAAGCACTTCACGACTCTTTCTCTTACCGCGCAAGCATTACCTGGAATTGCATGCCAACCCAGCTGAAAGCAATGCCAAATTACTTGTCATTCAGAGCTAACCTAAGGAAGTTTGCCGAGTCAATAGACCAAATTTCATTTGGTTCCAACCCCACAGCGACAAACAATAACATCGATAACTTCCTATATTTTTGATATATTGATGTATTATTTTATATGTACTAATTGTAAATATTATACCTTCTATGTTACCTAATTATTGCTCATTTGTATTAGTTATAGTACTAGTTATGGAATTTTATTAGGTACTTTGATAATACATGCAGCAGGTCCACATCAGCTATTGCTGCCATAAACTTAACCTGCTTTACCAAATAATGTATGCATGTATGTATTTATCCCATGCCATAGAGAATACAGCCAATCAGAAACCTAGAAACCCGTTGCATATTCTGCGGTATGCTCGCGGCCTACAAAGGCTTTTATACATTTAATGAGCAGTACCTATTTATATATTTTTATTTTTTAATCAAAATTAGGTACTTTCAAGAAACGTTGCCATTCTGTTGAATATTTTTTAACTGATTTTGTTTGCTGTTAAAGCATTGAAGAGTGACGTTTTGTGCTAATTCAATGAGTGGCATGGGATAAATTAGTTATGCAAACTTTCTCGTGGTATACCGTGAATATCCCACTCGTGACTTGATTTTTCTTTGTATACACACTCGCCTAAAGGCTCGTGCGTATACTAAGAAAAATCAAGTCACTCGTGGGATATTTCACGATATACCACTCGAAAGTATTGCATAACTAGTATGTATGTGCAGGAGCGCATCCTGGTATGTGTGTATGTGTGTGTGTATGTGTATATGTATGTATGTATGTAGGGGGGGGGGGGTTGTTGAAAGAATTCGAGACAGTTACGCAAACCCCCTATAGGGTTTGCAAAACTGTCGAGAATTCTCCCAGCCCCCGGAAAATGTCCTCTGTTGCTTAACTGCAACCTGGTGAAGAGTGCAGTTATAAAGTTTAAAGAGGGAACTAATTCACGGTGAATATAGACACTGTAAAGCGTTTTCACATAAGCACTATATATTGTATATTTCTCCAGTAAAATTGCCTTAGTTAAGTGCTCATTTATCTACCTGGATAACTATATCACTGAAAACGGTCTTGCAATAAAATGTTCAGACTGTATTTTTATTCCCAACTCGGAAAATGTGAAGGAGTTTTCCCACCGAAAATCCTTGTTCAATTAACGAATTTAAGAAAATGTCCCATAATCATAAGCAATCATTCCTGGTCGGTTGTGAGCTCTTGAATTCCACGAGTTCATGACTTCATCGTTGAATAACGATAATGCCTGAACGGGCCGTGCAACACGCATGCGTTTTCTTTTGGAAACGGAAACGTTTTCTCAGCGTTTTCAAATTCCACCTGGACTTTCACCAGTTGAATGTGTTCACTATGACGCCACGGGGTGAAAAAAAAATAGCGGCCACGTTGAAAGAGAAAAACAGTTCTTTTGGGAACTGAACTCGATCTTTATGGAAATTTTTCTTTTATTTGTGAAAGACAATATGGTTTCTGGTCACGTGAGGGAACACTATTTACTACACTCCCTACGAAGCTTGCATTTATGGGCTCATCACACAGTGACTTTTTTCTTGTTTACAGAGAATGCTTAGTTTCATCCCATGTTTTTGGTTCCTGCTGTCCCCGCTTCATGTTGAAAGTCTTTACAAGAGTGACGAGACTCGCTGTTCATATTTATCTGTCTGGGAGGACCATTCTTTACTTGGCCATGTTACAGCAGTCCTGACTGTGCGGGGGATCACTTCATGTGCACAAAGGTGCTTATCTATGCAAGGTTGTCTTTCCTTTAACTTCGGGAAAGGTTCCAGTGTCTGCGAACTCAACACTTTTAATAATTCGCAACCATTAAATCACCATGACAACTTGGTCAACAGACCTGGGTTTGCTTATGGCTACTGGGTCACTATACCATCAATTA
Organism: Astreopora myriophthalma; assembly: GCA_014634185.1. Lineage (NCBI taxonomy): Eukaryota > Metazoa > Cnidaria > Anthozoa > Scleractinia > Acroporidae > Astreopora > Astreopora myriophthalma. The sequence goes on along the minus strand of BLFK01000078.1, from coordinate 1,582,052 downwards.
AATTTGTTTTTACGACACTTGGTGCGCAAGGACCTATAGGCCCAAACAGTACATCCGGATACTTGGGCTCTTCACTCGAAGGAAAAGTCCACCTAGACAATGGCATACAAGAGTGGGTAGTCCCTTACACAGGAAAGTACTTCATAGAGGCTTTTGGTGCTTCGGGAGCCAATGGTACGTGTTCAAAACAAAATTGTTTGGGGTGGAAACGAGGAGGTCTTGGAGCCAAAATTTCTGGCTCGTTTGAACTGCAACGTGGGCGAAAGCTTAAGATTCTAGTGGGACAACGTGGTCAGATCAGTGACGATTTTAAGGAAAAGCCAGGGGGAGGTGGTGGTGGTACATTTGTCACCTTCATGGACAATTCGCCGCTCATTATCGCCGGTGGAGGAGGGGGTGGCAGCATATCAATAACTGGAAATTTAGATGGCGACCCTGGGCAGGCGGGAAAGAATGGCACAAGAGGCGGAGGAACCCGAGGATGGGGAGGAAACATATTAAACCAAGATATTTTCTCTGGAACCGGAGCAGGATTATGGGGGGATGGCGATGGTAGGGACAAAAAAGCACGGAGCTTCACAAACGGAGGATATGGTGCTGACACAGCCTCTCGAGGGGGATTTGGCGGAGGAGGTTATGGTATGCGTTTACCTGGGGGAGGAGGCGGGTACTCCGGTGGGGGTGTAGAAGGAACCTCAAATAACGGAACCGCTGGCGGAGGAGGTTCCATAAACAACGGAACCTCGCAGATTAACAAGAGTGGTGTTAATGAAGGGGACGGCAAACTTATTGTCACACTTATGACTTAGAAAACTGAGAGAGCATTGACCAATTATTTTTATGATGCATATAAGCGAAGACATCTTCCAAAAGGAAATAAGCCGTTGATTTCAACGAGTGTGGAGACTTCGAGTTCACAGACGAGAATACACATCAATTTCTGCGCTTTCGTTTTCAGCAAACTTCTGAAAAATGCCCGGGACGAAACCCTGAGATCTGGGTCTCCTATCTAAAAGAAAACCCTAATTCGGTGTACACTATAACCTAAATTTCGATACGGCGCATTTCGTGACCTTATTTGTATATACAAGACAACAGAAAACAGTGCACTGAACGCGGCGTTGTTTACCAGAGCAGTTATCAAGTTAGCTTCGAAAATGATTTCCCGTTTGTCTGCAGAGTTCTGCGCACCTATCAGTGTTAAGCCGCAAGGGGAATGGAAGCCGGGTTTTGGAGGGGAATTTGAACATAGATGAGATTTCTTGTTCAAAAGCTCCTCCCCAGGGCAACTATGGTGTGTCAAAAGAGTGCAAATTGCCCTGCATCCAAACAAAGATACTATTCAAATGAATGGTTCTCTCTGCAGGTACCGGAGAAGGAACGACGTAAAACATAAGAAACAAAAGACAAAAAAAACAAAGCAATTCCAAATAAAGACTAATCATAATAAACCAAACGCAATGCTCTCCGGTACACGCAGAAAGACCCTCATTATTCGTTATCGGAACTGCATCGGAGTCGTATATTCTTCTTTTCGCCCTTAATCATTATTACCGCGAGAGGCCTCCTGAATATGAACTGTAACTAAAATAGTGCCATAAACATCGACCCAGTGTCCATAGTTTTTGGCACTTGGTTTATATATGATTGTCCAAAGAAGACATATGTCATATGCACAACCCGATAGTCCCAAACCGTCATTTCAAGGTCTACAATTTACAATAAAATAATGACATAGTAAACTAAGAGAGGTAATGGCTGCACTAATCCCACCACCATAGCAATTCTAAATAACAGCACGTCTAGAAAAATGCACTCTTTACAACTGAAAAAAAAGGTCGCTGATCACCTCAGCTTGAACGTTCCCGAAACCAACATGGCAACCGATTAATGACCAATGAGAGTAAATTTGCTCTTCGCTACATCAATCTCGATCCCCTCAATTCAATTTCTTGTTGGACAGCTTCCAGTACGTGACTGTTTTTTTAGGTACTATCGTGCAGCTGACCAAATATTGCTTCATGTTTTGCGACAGCGGAAAATTTTCTAATTACAACACTGTCAGAAAATTAACGACCCTTTTCAAGCCTGAGTGATATCAATTAAATTTAATTCATTCTTGGGGTGATTCAATCAGCTGTAAATACGATGAAAAAACATGGCATGGAGTGGTAAGATGACCTTTTTCTTGGTACATTTTTTATCTTTAAATTACGGCGAAGGGGAGATATAACTTGCGCTTGTTTCTCGGTTGTGTACATCCTTTTCGCGGGAAAAAATTACTTCAAATGAGCCAAGTGCAGCGATTTCACTTCTTGTCTTCGCTTACGTTACTGAAGACATCACAAGCGTCTCCTCGGAAATTATTTACTGGTTATCGCTCACCTTAGCGAGCTCAGTTTCATTCATGTATTGCTTTTCTTCCACAATGACAATAAAATGGGAGTATACATTGTAAGGTCAACAAAGAATTGTCTTCAAATCGCTTTTCTTAAATTGGTTTTGTGAGATGTAACATGTATACATAGTACACGTTTGAAACTGTCGTCTATGTTTTGCTCCTTTCTCCCTCGATTTGAATTCTTAAATGTTACTTCTATCAAATTCGGTATGATGACGGTTAGATACTAGACAAAATAAATCAATCTGTTCTGTGAAACAATAACACCAGCGTGAGTTGCCGAGATTTGATTTGATTACATTTGTTGAGAACACGTGAATAAGGTAGTGCGCCGTGTATCTAACTTCCTTGGCACGTCAAATTAAATCACTCCACAACTGGAAAAAAAAACCTTGCGAAAGACCGTTAAAATCGGGGCCTTAATTTGCGATGCGCGAGTTTGACAGACCAAGATTTAAAATCTTAAGCTAACGTAGAAACACTGACATTTGTCACTCTTTTGACGTTATCTGGAATAAAATCAAAGATTAAATGGAAATACGCATGCTATTTTCGAACGAGACTTTACGGATAACTTGACTACGTACAACAAAAGGGCGTAGAGTTCTCGTTTGAAATATTAAGAACTTTTCTCAGTGGAACATCATTCCGTATGACGCTTTTTACAAAAAAAGTTGCCAGTTGCTGAAATAAGATGAAACCTGCGCTATTGACATAAGCATCGCCACGTCAAATTAGTAAATTAAGAGATTTGCACTGCCAGTTCAGCGCAGTCTTGAAGAATAGTGTTTCGCGCTGAAAAATTAACAGCAGGTTGGGTCTTACCCCCTAGCTTACAACCAAAATGAACATAAGAAAGGTTAGACAACGACGCCAAAAAAGGGCGGTTCAAGTAGCGCATGACATATTCAACACTAGTTTACTGAGTAAAAAAAACAAAGCTTGCCAAAAATTAACCCGTCCGAGACCTTTCGGATACCATTTTCCGGTTCGAAATAAAGGAAAGCAAATCCATCCATTTATCCGTGACTCGGTACACAATTTAACAGTCTTTGTTTCATAAGTAAAAACGGCAGAAAAAGGGGGGCTTTTGTTTCATCAGTCGAAACGTCAGAAGTTTAGTTAGAAAGACGAGAAGATTGAATACAGAGTTCCATTTCGCCCACGTTTGAAATACCTTTTTCATGTGGCAAGTTTAATTGCCTCACCTCGTTGCAGCCAAAAAGTGTAGCTTGTAACGAAACACCATTCTTTTTTCAAAGAATCACAACCTATTCTTTGCTTTTTAAATGGACTTAATCATATTTAATTCAGTGCTCTCTTCAGTCTGCCCGCGGGCACCTTCGATATTTACGGTATTTTAAATACTGGCAATAAGAATTAAATTTCCCGGCGACGTTTTGTGTACTAGTTATCCCAGAATGTTTTGCTGACATAAATTAAGTCAACCATACAACCAAAGAAAAAAAATGACCTGTATTTTTTAGCTTTGGCAGGTGTTAAGAGCTGTGAGGGCTGTTATTAGGAACCACCGACATCGTGCAATAAAACTTTGTAAGCACCTCGCCAGCGGTACTGCACTTTTGATCTATATCACAGCAGCTTAAAGTCAGCTCAAAGGACGTCGCCTTTATTGTTCAAACTGCTTGCGCCGTTGCGCATCAAAGTATGAAAACGTTTGAACCGCGTATATAGCTCGCATTCAGTCGAGCCTTGAGGAGCATTCACTTTCAATCGTACGGCCTGGTTCAACTAAAAATTCCTCGTTGGTGTGCCCAAGACAAGTAAATATAAAACATGGCGGATCTACGATGCTCCCACACTTAAAATCATTACGCCGAAGTACTTTTTTAGAAATGACGCAGGCAGGGTCCGGAAAATACTCAATTAGTAGTGCTCCTAAAAGGACCTCTCGATCACCACTTTGAGTACTCTACCGCTGAGCTACGGGAGGCTTGCTCGCGTAAACTAGACCACTGAATTACAGTTGTTGCCACGTTCTATTTAAATTATAAAGGTAAAAGTTACGGAAAGGATTGGTACTAGTAAAAAAGAAAGTACATACGCAATACTCATCGTTATCGATACTATGCTACTGTGTTTTGTTTTACCAGGAAGCGAACGATGCTGTATTTTATCTGTTTTTTACTGCTTATTCCCACGTCATGGGGTTTGTCGCGATCTGACGTCACAGGTTCTTCATTCATCGAGACCAATACGGACTGTGCGTTGTTTGGTCACGTGATGTCCAGTCACATGACTACAGGACTGATTGCGTGTTCGATTCTCTGTCTTTCCAACGGAGAATGTCTCTCGTTTAACTTCAAACAAACGAGGGAATTTTGTGACCAAGGCTTATGTCAGCTGAGCAATGCTAGGTGTTGGGAAAACAACAGTTTAAGCCTCACTCCAATAAAAGGATATATTTATGGAGAGTTTGTAGACTTGCAAACGAACCGATACATATTCACAAACTTGGGAGCAAAAGGTGCAAAAGGGCCGAGAAAATCACAGCTTGCTGGCTATAATGGAACTACCTTGGAGGGACAGGTTAACGTCGAACAAGGAATTCAATATTGGATACTTCCTTTCACTGGTACCTATGTGATAGAAGCCCTAGGTGCCTCTGGAGGTAATGGTACCCATCAAGGAGGCGCGAAATGGAACCTTGGAGGACTGGGCGCCAGGATAAAAGGAACTTTTCACTTCACCAAAGGAACAACATTGAAGATTCTTGTCGGTCAGCGGGGTCTTCCAACCGAATCCTTCCTACAGCGTCCAGGAGGTGGGGGTGGGGGGACCTTTGTTACACTTAAGGATAATACTAAGATTATCATCGCCGGAGGGGGTGGGGGAGGCGGACTGGCGAAACTTCATTATCATGATGGCGACCCGGGACAAGCAAGTGAAAACGGAACACAACACGGAGGCCACGATGGCCTCGGGGGTTTCCGGTATCACACACAGAAGAAGACATTCGACTCCGATGAAATTAAAGCAAGTTCCGGGGCAGGATATAGGGGGAATGGGAACTCTCCATTTGCCGGAACCCAGGCTGAGAGTTTCGTTCAGGGAGGCATAGGAGGGGTGCATTATGTGGCAGAGGAAGGAGGATTCGGTGGAGGAGGCTATGGAATGACGCACGGGGGAGGGGGTGGAGGATATTCAGGTGGAGGAGTCACCGGTACCACGACGTCTGGAATTTCTGGGGGAGGAGGATCGTACAATTCTGGCTCCTTTCAGGTAAACGAGGCTGGAGTCAATGAGGGAGATGGCAAAGTCGTCATAACACTTATCCTCTGAATGCCATTTTTATCAGTACTCATTAAAAATTGATAAGTGTGATCAATCAGGTCTTGGTGGTTGCGGTTGATTGGTATCCATTTGTGTGAATGAATGGTAGTGTTAAGAATGATTGCAAGGGACAAATGTAAAATAATTATTGAAACAACAAGATCCCCTGTCTGAATTAACAATTATCGCTAATTCGTAATTTGCTCTGAATTTACGATTATCGTTAATTTAGAATACTGTCCCACGACTCATCGTAACAGAGCAAATTAAAAAACTTATATCCATGGAGGGAATTCCACTTCTTAAAGCTAACGGGAGCGTTAAAAATTAGAGCGATATATTAGTGTCTGGCATAGAATACAACTTCTCTTCGCTATCAGGCCTGAGCCCTGATTTTAAAATGTTAAACTTTGTTTTGAAGTTTAAGTGACTGATCGTTTTCAATTACTGTCTGAACTTGTTTCTTAGAGAGTGACTACATTGGTTTACAGCAGGGTGTAGGATAAACGCATTAATTATATTACGTTTAAAAAACTGCGGTGTGCAACTAACGACCTCGCGGGCGGAGTTATTAGAAGCAAGATGAGCGCTAACCCTGGGTTAAGGCTGATTTAAAAAAAGTTAAGTTTGCCATGGTATTTATCCCAGGTTAGCACTAACCGTGCTTCGAACAAGTCGGCCCTGGTGGTCTAGTGGTTAGAGGAAGAGAACCGACTGCCAGCACTCGCAGGTTAGAGTGCCGTCTCCGGTCAACAGGGTTGTCTTCCAGAAAAACAATATTTTCATTTCCCAGAATACCTTTCGGACTTTCAGTGTTCTAAATTAACGATAAATTCAGAGCAAATAACGAATTAACGATAACAGTAAATTCACAGACAAGAATGGAGTGATTGAAGAGACATACGTGCACCAGACTATCAAAAATGCTCTTTGGCCGTCATTATTTAGGCGCCAAAAAGAAAAAATGACTTTGACCTCACAAGGACGATTTGCCTCATATCCACGTCAAATCCGCGAAGGCTCAACAATATAAGAACAGCGAGGGAGAAAAGAAACAAACAAACAAACGAATTGTAAATGGTGTCACGAATTATTGATAAAGAAATAAAACCTCAGAAGTACAGGTTTAAAAGCTGAGACAAAGTCGTCTGATAAAACTCAGTTACGAGGCATTACATTAAGGAAAAAACTCAGTATTCAAACTTCTCAAAAGACTGTAAAAGTTTGCAATGAAGAAAAAAAAAATCACTGAGTTCTCAACTCCCCTGGTGTGTATCTCCTTCCTTCCGCTCTGACTTGTGCCAGCGACAGAAAGTGCTCATTCTTTTCTTGGTTCAACTGCGTTTCAAGCTCTGAAACCTAAAAAAAAAGGCAAGGAATAAAAGGAAGTCATAGCTCATTTAGAACTGCAGAAAAATAAACGCCCCAGTTGGAAAATAATCAGTACGCCTTTTGTCGACTCTACCGGCTAAATTACTAACCTCAGCCGTTCTGATAGGCCAATGTAAAGTTGTTCGAAAATCGATCAACGTTGGTCCGCGATTCAATCGCTTTCAAAGCGAACTTAGGCTTTAATTTTGGCCGTTGAAAATACTTTCAAAGAGAAAGAAACGTTAAAACTGGAATTGTACATACAACGAACACACGATTAACTTAATCGTTCTTTCAACAATTGGGCCAACCTTCACAATGGTAACAACAATAACAGTAACACTGAGAACCGCTTTTTCCAACTTACTTTGAGATATAGTTCCCGCAACTTCTGAATCGTTTTGTTGTCCATTTTTTCAATGCACTGTGTTCGAGGGTGTTCGCCACACTTGGCTAGCAAATTTGACTCCCTGCAAAAAGCAATAAAAGTAACACTCCAGTTGTTCGAAGGGTAACTCGGTTAGTTTTGCTAGCGCTTATCCACTAGATAATGATTTCTCTGGTGGATAGCGTTATCCACTTTTTCAACAACCCATGAAGGCCTGAGCTCTAGCGCTTCGTCACCAATGAAACCGATGCTCTACCACTGAACTACAGGAAACTCGTGGGAGCTGGGGCATTCAACTAGGTTCAGCGGTGACAACCGTTGAAGAAATGATTGTGAAGTGCGGTTTAGAAATGAATGAAAGGAAATGAAGGAATGAAGGAATGTGAAGGCACTTCACAATCATTTCTTTCATTCATCATTCCTTTCCCGGGAAAACACGCATGAGCCCAACAAATTGAGCCGAATTGAATTGTCTGGGAAGTGTGAGGATCATTCCTTCAATTCACAACCAAATTTGCCGGTTCAATACTCAAAAAACAACTTCTTTGCTACCATCTAATGTACGGCTCACCATTTTCCGATGGCATCATCAAGTAATCTTTTCAAAGCAGCAATTTCGTTTCTATTTCTCTCTTTCAAGACCACGTTTTCCTGCTGAAGTTGATCATTTCTATGGAGAAAAAAATTCACGAAAAACACAATGCATACCTGAGACTCAATCGCCCATATTAGAACAAACAAGGCGACGGAAAATACAGGTCTTACGTAGGATTCTATCAAAAGCACCTACAAAAAGCGTAGCTTCCACTCTTCAAATCTAAACCGTTTACAATCCATGATTCACTGTTTCATTCCGACCAAGGGCAAACGCTCGAAACTTCTTTAAGGTGGCCTATTTATAATGACTCAGATGATATCAAATATTAGTGCATCAATCCACGTCAAGGCATCAAAAATGTCTGTTAGAAATTTGCCCCTTGATAGTTCTCGAAGAGCCGCTGATTTCCCAGTTCCCTTTTTTGCTCCACACCGCATTCCGCTTTTCAATTATTAACGCATTTTATAAATATGAATCGATCGTTGCACAACGCAACCGGTGTTTTGATTAATGTAGCAGAGAGCAACACGATTATTTTGAGAAAATCGACTCTGGAAGCCTCAATACGAAGCCTGTTCAAAAGGGTTTTTTTCGGACCAATGGTAATTGTCCAGTAGGATTAACCTACGAACCTTCAAAATTTCAGTAAATGATACCTGTGAGCGATGGACTGATGGTAGTTAGCTTCGTTTTTAAGCGAGCTTTCTAACTCCTTGATCCTCATCTGGGACTCCCTCAGGTTCATGTCTCGGGATGTACTCTCGACTTTAAGATCGTAGAACTCTTTATTTTTGTCGTCTAGTTGCTTTCTACATCAGTTGAAAGAAAAGCAGGTTAGGGTTGATTAACCCCAATTTTTTTTTTCAAGACAAACTAAAGAAATTTTCAATGCTTGAGCTGCCTCCGTTAAGAAGCAATTGCATATATCTATGCATTTATGCATTTTGCCGCAGTAAAACTTGTAGGGTAGACTCAGTACCTGTTAACAGTTGTCATTGTACGATTTTTTAAAGGCAAGTTGGAATAATACTGAACCAAGTATCGTGCAAATGAATGAAACAAGTCACTGAGTTGACTGCCGGTTGAATGTGAGAAATGCTAATCCAGCTAAGTGAGTTTCTCGCTGAAGTTCCGATAACCTAGACGACCCTCAGTTATTTGGACAAAGTTGCTCAACAAAACAGATTCACGTTCTATGGCTTTAAAAGCAAGCATTCCTAACAGCTGTAAATCACGCTGAAAGATCATGAGCAAGTTTAAAGAAGGAATTACAGTCAAAGCTCATCAGTTGACACATATTCAAGTAAGTAGGCTGCACCAAGTACAGACACATTTTAACACTAAGGAGCTTCGACTGTAAAATGAATGTGAAAATTGTTAACGTCGAAACTCGAACTCAAATTCAACGACAAAACTGTGAACAATCATATCTATACGCATGTCACAATAAAACCGATGGCTCCCTTACTTGACTAATTCCAGCTCAGCTTGTTTGGCTGTAGTTTCAACGTGGAGTTTGTTCATCAGCTGTAGGGAAATACATGAACACTAGTGACTGAACTTGTTGCACTATTAGTACCTTGGCATTAACTTGCCACTGGGAAACGAAAACCATGAATTATACTTAAACAAAAGGGTAACAAAACTCGGGTAGTGCCCATGCAACATGATGGAGAATTTATCCAACTTATAATCTTGCAAAAAAGGTGACAGAAAACTTTAAAGGAAAGGTTAGACTAGAAAAAAGCATGCGTTAAAAGTGTGCACTGTACAAACTCCATACCATATTTGCAGTGCCACATGGAGTACCACGCCACATGGAGTACAGATACAGTGCGGCCACATTGCAATTGATATTTAAGTCAAACGAAGGGTGATTGACACCTGACTGACTAATAGGATCGACTCCTCTTGGGCACACTCTCTTTTTTTTCCCAAAGTAAGCATGCTTCACTTACAGATAAAATGAAATAAAATCAGCCATTATAAAATAAAATGTTGGCAAAAAAACTAATTTCAATATTTTCCCGGTAGATTCGAATGCACCGGCAGAGACATGGCCGTTGTGAACTTGTTTTGGTACAACAAGGACTCCGCTCTATTCTGGGAGAAGTCACCGAGGAAAAAAGGAAACAAATTAAGGTTCTACGCAGTTTTCGTAAACTATTTGAAGAATAGCGCAGTAGAAAGAGCCCTATAGTGAGACTTGTCAATACACTGTGCTTGACCACTTGAATAGTAATGCAAAGATATTTGTTCTTTTTATCAAAAGTCGCGGTTAGTTTTATAGTGACAATTGTCAATACACTGTCAGGGTTCGTACTCTTCTGAGCTTTTCAAATTCCATGACTCTCCATGACCTTTTCCAAGACTTTTTCCAGTTTTCCATGACCTAGAGTTTAGCTGTCACTTTCGAAAATTGTCAAAATCATCCTTGTTTTTTTCGCGTATTTTCTGACATAACTTGCCTGTATTTTATTTTGTCCTTGCTTCGACATCTGTAATAATTTACGTACCACACATACTATAACTTTCCATGGCTTTCCATGACCAACAATTAAATTCCATGACTTTCCAGGCCTGGAAACTGAAATACTTCAATTCCACGACTTTCCAGATTTTCCATGACCCGTACGAACCCTGAGTCTGTGCTTGACCACTTGAATACTTATGCAATGGTATTTGTTCTTTTCATCAAAAGTTGCGGTTTTCCTTGAGGTTTTCTCCACGCTACTTTACAGTGGCGAAAACTTCTAATAAGATGTATGCTTGATCGCATTCTGAAGTTACCTCAGCGTTGAGCGACTGCAATTCTCGAACAGTTTTTGTTAGGGTGTTCTTTTCCTCAATCTTCCCTTTCAATTGCCCCTTCAGTGTCTTCAAAGAATCCTTTGTCTTGCTTAGGGTCCCTAACCAATTAATAGATTTAAAATCAAAGAATTATCTTCACATCACAGTACTGGTCCTTTCCCCGCCCAAGGACGCTTAGGGCACGATACAATAATGATGGTACCATCAAGTAAAAATTTCGTCAGTTGATCGGTTTCAGATGGTGCCACAACTGCTCTCTGGATTTGTTAAGTAAACAATGAAGGCAACAAAAAAACAAACGTCGGGTTAATTTTCACAGCCCCACCAAGCCAACATTTCTAAATTCCAAATCGATGGCTTCTTTGCGCTAAATACAATGACTGACCCACCGCGACCGACCGGTATAGACTATTTTGCTAATGGTAAGTTCCCAGTGAAACCTGGGTAGTTCCAGTCCTTCGTTGGGGCAAACGGCCAATTTGGCGGTTCATCTGAAATTAAAATTTTGTTCGTTTGCCCCCACAAAGGACTGAAACTACCCAGAATTCACTTTGAACATACCGTTAGCAAAATAGTCTATTACTACAACATCCACTTGCCTCGTACCTACACAACTTCGAAACATTTAACACTGCGTTCATCTTAAAGTTTCTTTGTTCATTTTTGGAGGCGGCAAGTATCAGTAATGACGAATGCGCATCTAATTGGTTTTGATAACGACTGTGAATATAGAACTGAATGGTTCTTTTACCTTGGGTGGTCTTAAGCTTCACTGGGTACATATCCATATCTTTCAAAGCAGCTTCCAAAATGGCTTTATCCTTACTCAATGAATCAATTTCTGCTGACATCTCTCTTTCCCTGTCCAACAGATCCACTACACACTTCTTGTCAGCTTCCAGTTCTCTTTGCCATTTGCTAAGCTGTGATTTCAGCGCTCCATTCTCTTCTTTTAGTTTGCAGATTATGTTTTCTGCACTGTTGACGGTTTGCTCTTTGTCCGACAAGACATTTTCCATTTTCTCTTTCATGCTTGAAGCTGACGTTTTAAACTCCTCAAAAGTTTTTACATGATTATCTCTCTCGTTTATCGTGCGAGCTAAGTTGTTCTCTAGGCTCTTGGACTGGTACTGCAAACGACTGATCTCCATCTGTGCAGTTTCCAGTGATTTGCAACTAATACGCAAACTCTCTTCCTTATCTGACAAAGAAATCATCAAGCTTTCGACTTCTTTTGTCAAAAACTCTTTGGATACTTCAGCGGAGGCAAGAGCGGAGTTGATTTCGGCAAACTCCGCAAACCTTTGCTTCAATTCTTCATCCATAGCAGAAAGTCTTTCTTCAAGGATTGCTTTTTCATTTTTCAGGCTCTTAACATGGCCCTCCATACTTGTTCTGATGTTTTCTTCCGCATGCTGTGTCTTTCCGAGCTCACTCAGCAAGCTATCTTTTTCTTTGTTTAATATAAGAATAATTCCTTCCCGTTTATGAAGTTCGTCATGTAAATGATTTACCTCTTCATTCAAGTGACGTGACTCCTCCAGCGAAGATGTTTTGAGATTTTCATATTCTGAGCGCAGCTTCTCAATCTCAGACTTTCCATCTTCAACCTTTGATATAAGAGCTCTGGCATTCAGTTCATTCTCTTTTAGACTTGCTAACAGATTTTGAATGGCACCTTTGAGCTCTTCCTCTCTTCCTACGGCTTCTTCGATTTCTGCCTTTTGCACGCTTACAGTCTCTTGCAATTCTGTTACCACGTCTTCAAATTGATCCCGTTTGAGTTTCATTTCTTTCAGAAGCACAGAAAGTTCATGAGATTCTGCTGTTTTGCTTTCGTTGTCCCTCTTCAAATCAATCATTTCTTTGTTTTTCTCGTTTAACTTAATTTGCACAGTAGCCATGTTTTCTTCAAGCTTTTCCTGTTTCGTGGCGGTTTCGAAGTGGTTCTTTTTCAGGATCTTGATCTTATGATTCAAAACTGCTATTCGTCCATCTTTCTCATCGGCAGATTGCTTCTGTTTCTCCAACTCTTGAAGTAAGTTTTGTTTTACTTCCTCTGCGCAAACATTCTCGTTCTCTGCTGACTTCAGCAAATCCTGAACTTCTTTAAATTGTTCAAGTAGTCTGGAAAATTCGTTTTGTATTTCTTTCAACTTTCCTTCCGATGCCTCGCTTTTCTCTGTTATTTCCCTGAGATTTTCATCCTTCTGTTCGAGTTCAACCTTTAGCCGCGACAATCTCTCTTCTAGCTCCTGGACTTTAAGTAGTTCGTTGCTCAACTCTGTCCTAAGCTTTTCTATTTCCTCTTCCTTGGACTTCTGCTTCTGTTCAAAGTTTGATACGGAGTTAATCATATTTTTCTCCATGATCTCCAATTCCTTATTTCGATTCTCCAAGGCTGTTTTAATTTCGAACATCTTGCTCTCGAGAGTTCTACACTCATCCCCCACTATTCCTAAGTCTCGGTTCAGTTTGGCTTCATTCTCACCAGATTCTTGGATGAAGGAAGCCAAATTGACCCTCATGTCTTCAGCATCTTTACTAGAGTTTTCTAGTTCTCTCTCTAAGGAGGAAATTTTATCAGCTTTACTTTGAAGATTCTGGCTATACTTAACGGCGTTTTCTTGAATGATTGCTTTCAGCTTTTCCGCGACGCCTTCCCGTTGCTTGAATCCCTTCTCGGCTGACTGAAGAATCTTTTTCATTTCGGCAACAGAGCTCTCTTCGCACTCCTGTAATCGACCTTGGAGGTCTTCGATTTCTTTCTCAGCAGCTGTTAGCATTTCCCCTTTATCTCGCAAAGTTGTTTCCAGTTGCAAGATATCTTTCTTTTTTGAAGTCAAGCTTCTCTCCAAAGATTCCCTCACGGATAGAAATTCAACCCTGGTTGTTTCCAACACCTTTTCGAGGTTTTTAATTTCAGCGTCCTTCCACACAAGTCTTTCTTCAGTGGATCTCCTCACATCAATCACAAGGCTATCTTTTGCATTCATAGCCTCCATCCAACATTCTTCGCGCTTTTCTATTTCAGATTTTCGATCAATGTCCGTTTTCTCGAATTCTTGTCTTAGTTCCTCGAGTTCTTGCTCCTTCAAAGTTACAGCATTTGTAAAAGACCTTTCCACTGCCTCTTTTTCATTCTTCTCTCGCATTAGTTTCTTGTTAAGAAGTTCCTGTTCCTTTGATAACTGTTCTAGCTCCGCCTCCAGTTTATTTTCCCGCTGCTTCGCATCTTCTAGCAATCTAGTCAAGCTTTCATTCTTCTCACGCACGTGTTTCTCGTTCAGAAGTTCCAGTTCCTCCGATAGTTGTTCTATCTCCGCCTCCAGCTTACTTTCACGCTTCTTTGCATCATCTAGCAATCTAGTCAAGCCTTCATTCTTCTCTCGAGTGTGTTTCTCGTTCAGAAGTTCCAGTTTCTCCGATAGTTGTTCTACCTCCGCCTCCAGCTTATTTTCACGTTGCTTTGCCTCTACTAGCGCTCTGGTCGAGGTTTCATTCATCTCTCGCTTGTGTTTCTCGTTTAGAAGTTCTAATTCCTCAGATAGTTGTTCTATCTCTGCCTCCAGCTTATTTTCATGTTGCTTTGCATCTTCTAGCGATCGAGTCAAGCTTTCATTCATCTCTCGCTTGTGTTTCTTGTTCAGAAGTTCCAAATCCTCCGATAGTTGTTCTATCTCCACTTCCAGCTTATTTTCATGTTGCTTTGCATCTTCTAGCAATCTAGTCAAGCTTGCAACATCGTTTTCACGCTCATCTAAGGTAATTTTAAGTTCTTCGCTATCTTTCTGCGATTCCTCGTACTTCTGTCTCAAAGTTTCTATTGTTGCTGTGGTATTCGCCTCGATTATTGCCTTTTGCTGTTTTTCCAAAGCAAATTCCTTCTCAGAGATGTTCAATTCCTCCTTCAACAAATTTAGTTTTCTATCCTTTTCGCGAACTGCTGATTCCAAGTTCTTTTGCGCTTGAAAACAGTCCGCCTTTTCTTCCCGTAGTTGGTGAATTGTCTTCTCCAGATTTTGTCGAACTGATTCCACCGACTGTAGTTTACATTCCGATTCGTATAGACAAGTCTTTTTCTTCTCCAATTCATTTCGGAGGTGTTCGGTGTCCCTTTCGAAGGTGTCTCTTTCATCTTTCGTTAGCTTCATTGCACATTTCCGGTTCTCTAGATCCTGTGTCAGCGAGTCAAGTTTCTGTTGCAACAGTCGCTTGTCATGGGATTCGCTCTCATACTTTGCGTGCACTTCAGCGAGCTTCTGTTCCTTTGTTCGGACCGTTGTGACCATAGCCGCCAATTCTCTCTCAAAAAAGCATTTCTCCGATTTAAGGCCCCTCATTTTCTTTAAGAAGAAAGTCACCTTTGTTTTGAGATCCCCGTTACTTTCTTCGTCTAACAATTCGTGTGTCAACTGCGACTCCATCCAAACTAGTTTAGCTGACAATTCTTCAATCTGCACGTCCTTTCGTCTATTTTCTTCTTCTTTTGACATAAGCTGGTTTGCTGACGTCTCCTTTAACATTCCGATTTGCCTTTCCTTCTCCGCTACCACACTATCAAAAGCAACCTTCGTGTTTTCACTATCTTTTTTTCTATCAGTTATAACTTCCGATAAAAGTGCTTGCAGTTTTTCAATTTTCTCTTCGAATAGCTTGGCTTCCTCTTCGCTGGAACTTTTTAACGCTTCAATTTCCATCTCTTTATCTGCTACCCTCCTCTGATACGAGCTTAACACCTCCCTTCCCTGCGCATTTGATTTTTTCGCTTCCTCAAGCCAGATTCGTAGCCTGGTAACTTCTGCATCTCTCGCGCGGAGCTTGCTTTCAGCGGATTTTTCCACTGACGCAAGGATCTCTTCTTTGGTCCCCATCAGCTCATCTAAAGTTCTCCTCAGCTCTGAAATCTCGCTGTTCCTCGCGCTTAGTTCGCTTTCGTAAGTCATTCTCAATTCCTCAACGTCCACGTTTCTCGATTCCACAGCCTCCTTTAGTGTCTCTTCAAGATTTGCAACCTCGTTCGCCTTGTTCTTATATTCCTCTTGCCAGTAGCTTCGGATCTCCATGAGCTCTTTCTCTCTGTCATCAAGGATATCTTTTGAAGTTATCGTCGTGAAATTTCCCTCGTTCCGTCCATTCGAAGTTCCAGGCGGGTTCCTTGCCACGTCTTCATTTCGAGGAAAACAGCCAAGTTGATTGCCACGCTCGTATAGTTCCTTTGCTCTTGGAGTCAACGCCATTTTTGCTCGTTCTTCAAAAATGACACCTTCCATCAGTTGTTTAACGCCTGATACAATTATTTGAAGGGAAGGATTATCAAAGTAATGATCCAGCATTGCGTTTGTGACGTCATAGTTACAGCACGCGCGCGCGTTTACCTACAAATCATCGAAGTACAATTCTTTCTCATCCTTCTTTAGATCTGTAATATGAATAAACACTGGGTTTATACGGTTTTCTTTTTTTTTTCCGGTTTTGAGGCCATAGCCACCTATGGACCCCAAAGCAGAAAAAAGCGGTTCAGGATCCATTTCAGGAAAACAGAGTGGCTATTCATCCACTGAATCCAGATTGAATTGGAATTTGGAAATGTTGGTTTTTGAGGAGAGGGGAAAGCCAGTGTACCCAAAAGAAAATCTCTCAGAGCAGAGAAGAGAACCAACAACAAACTTAACCCACATATGGCATCAAGTCTGGTAATCAAACCCAGGCCACATTGGTGGGAGGCAAGTGTTTCCTGCTCCTCAATATCTCTGTAAGCTTACTAGGCTTTTCTAAGGAGACCCCCTATTAGTATGAAACCTTGAAACTTAATTTCAAACAGCTTTAATATAATTGTCTGGAATCACTATGCTGGTGTACAATATGCTAATACGATATGCTAATACAATATGCTACAATATGCTATTTGCGGGTTAGTGCATTTTTCTTTTTGTTACTTTCTAGGTAAATGTGCTTTTAGTAAATTTGATTTGATTTGATGTCTCAATTTTCTTGAATTATTTCCCATTACTTACTGTATCATCAGGCCAATTGCAACCACGCTTCCATATCACTTGTGGCCATCCATCACTGCTATGTGACATGCTGAGCTTCCGGTTGGTTGCTTTCAATATTCCCTGGTATGGGCAGGAAAAGTTATAACATCTATCAACATAAAAGTTTCAGATTTGCAATTTCTTTATGGACCTATGTATCACCTTTTTCAGGTGACTAAATCCGAACATTCTGAAAAAAAACCATAATCGGGAGAGCCCTTTTGTATTCAGGAAATGACAATACAGCTTGCTCACTCGAGTTAGTGACGGGTTTCCCTAAAACCCGGAACCTGTAATCTGGAATCCAGAATCCGGAATCTGGAATAAGACTGGAATTAGGCCTAAAAACATTTGTTTAGGCCTAATTAGGCCTAAACAAAAGTTCCAGTGTTATTCCGGATTCCAGATTCCGGATTCCTGGTTTTAGGTAAACCCGTTAGTGACTGACTGATGGAATTAGTTTGAGTTCACATGAGCAGAAAAAGATAGAGGTTTGTTTCAACACATGGTCGACACCTACTGCCTTGCCTTCAATTATAGGCCTGGTAGCTAAGCACACACAAGTCAAGTAAAAGACCTCTCGTGGATCGGGATAGACTCAATATTGTACTGTGTTGTAGTTCTGAACTGCTTGTTCCACCGTATGCAAATATCGAATACCATACATTGTGTCCATAATTCCAGACCGTCATCGATAACTTTTCCAAACGCAGTACATTATCATAATTTATATATTCAGCACCCAAGACTTGTTTCATATTTGATGTGCTTTACATGAAGCCCTTTGTTTACTTGTTTCCAGTTTCTTCAGGTTGACAAAATCCAATATGGCTTCCACAACGAGTTTGGAATTTCGTAATTCAAAATGTTGCGAATAATTCTTTCACTAGCGGCTGTATTTAAAAGACGCAACACACTTTCTTGAGACCTTCTTATGAAAAGGCATTTTATTGTTGTTATTTTATTAAGTCTCTTCATCCACAAGATCGAGGATACTGAGCAAAAAATTATGTTGCATTTCTTACGGTATTCTCTACACTTTTCTAATTCGATATCAGCCTAGTATTTTAGTCATAGAATGTTTACGCTGTTGTCCGGTCTTTGGAAATACCTTTTCCAGAAAGATGAATACTGCATTCTCATACTCGGCTTGGACAATGCGGGCAAATCGGTAAGCTTAAGTTTTACATGTGATTTTACGATGTTGGAGCACCCTGCAGTGTGATACACCTAAATCATGGGTCATTTGGTAAAATATAGATTCTTTGTGTTGTAGACTCTTTTGGAACAGATTAAACGAATATACGGCAACAACTACAGTGGTCTTCCATTTGAGAAGATAAAAACGACCATTGGTCTTAACAGTAAGTTTAGGCCCTGTTTACAAGGATGGAGGGTAACCCTAGCAAGAGGGTTACCCTAACGCATGCAAATTTCTTTTTTTTTTGCTCAAGGTGTTTACAAGGCAGCCAGGGTTGACCTGGCCCAAGGGTAACCCTATCTCAGTGCTAGGGTTACCCTAGCGCTAGGGTAATCCTAGCTGCCTTGTAAACGCTCTGCTAGGGACAACTCCCCTACCCGGGACAACTTTTTAGAGGTTTCCATTGCGTTTGCGATGCTGGTGGTTACTAAGCACACAAAGTTGTCCCGGGTGATAGGATAACCCTACCTGTGAAATTTTGCTTGTAAACCCAGGCTATCTTTGACCCTCCTGCTAGGGTAACCCTAGCACTATAATCCTGGCCATAGGTTGTTGAGACACCTCCCCTTTTACGCTCTGAAACACACCATTTCAACTACGTCCTTGACGTTTTTG
>BLFK01000078.1:1547459-1563325 GCA_014634185.1 Astreopora myriophthalma | reverse complement strand
TGATTGCTGTAAACTCGTGATTATTGGAATAAAACGTGAACATTTCTCTTAACGTGACTTTAGTTGAAGTATACTGTTCTTGGAGGTGAACAATTCTTGAAACGTGGCTATTCTAAAGCTATTGCCAAGGTGTTTTTGTTTTGTTTCTTTTTTTTTTTTTGTGGTCAAGATTTTCATCAACACTGACTGGGGGGAGGGGCAGGCAGGCTTGTGCGGTCTTGGTCTTCAGAGAGGCTGCCTGTGAAGTCATCTGCGGTGAACTGTCCCAACACTTGTGACCAGGATTGTAGGATTACCCTACCTGCTTGTAAGCAGGGCCTTAGTTAGACTGATACGTTAGTAAGCTACATTGTAAGATTATGAACACAAGCCCAAACTGTTTTGCCAGTTTTGCAATACATAAAGCACAAGGAGTACAGGTTTTCACTTCTGAGCATGTGCACTGTACTTAGAGAAAAACTGATGCACATGCTCAGTGAGTACACAAAACTCACACATACAGTGGTACTCATTCTTCAATCTAAAGGTCACTATTAATTATGTAGGAATTCTTTATCAGGGATGGTACGGGTCATGGAAAACCTGGAAAGTCATGGAATTTAAGTATTTCTGTTTCCAGGCCTGGAAAGTCATGGAATTTAATTGTCGGTCATGGAAAGTCATGGAAAATTATAGTTGTGTGTGGTAGATAAATTATTGCAGATGTCGAGGCAAGAACAAAATAAAATACAGGTGAGTTATGTCAGAATATACTCTAAAACAAGGACAATTTTGGCAATTTTCGAAAGTGACAGCTAAAGATACGGTCATGGAAAACTGGAAAAAGTCATGGAAAAGGTCATGGAAAGTCATGGAATTTGAAAACCTTTTAGGAGTACGAACCCTGTTTATGTGATGGTCAGGGAATTTTAAACATAATTATAGAAGTGTCGTCTCTTTAGAAAACTCTATGTGGTACTCTAATCTAAGGGTAGTACATTCTTGCATTTTGATCATGATGATGAATGATGACGATAAAAACCTTTTTGCAGTTGGAAAAATAAGCATGAGCCATGTGAAGTTAATATTTTGGGATTTAGGAGGACAACAAGAACTGCAGTCATTATGGGATAAGGTATGGTGTGCTGAGTAGTGCATTTTTTAAATTATGATTAACTTGATTTACTTGACTTGGATACCACCTTTCTGTTAGAAATTGAAATTATTGTTCCCTCAAAAGCTAGAGCTGTGATAAACATTCTTTAAGAGATTTAGTGAATTTGTTGAATGGCAATAAATGAAGACTGGTTTGTCTAAAACTTGCATATGCATCATTCTCCAGAAAGATAGACCTGTGGTCATTCATACAATAACATAGTATGTATCCCAAAACATACTAAGCAAAACCAAATTTTAGCAGTCATTGGCTTGGTGGTCATGGCTATCCCAAAACATACTAAGCAAAACCAAATTTTAGCAGTCACTGGCTGGGTGGTCATGGCTAGTCTTAAGCTCTTACTACCATTTCTGAGATTTCACTAAAATGCTAGCAGTCCCTTTAGAGCCAGTCGAGCTGCCCGCTTCAATCAATTCTCCCCTTGGCTGGTCTGCTCGTTTTGCATGACTGAAGATGGTGGCTTGACTGACACAGCACTGAAGGGACTGCGAGCAGTCTAAGTTTTCACCGAGCTAGAGAGCCTCCCCAAAATTTACAAGGAAGATCTAAAAGGCATTTTTAGCATGTACTGTCTCAGTGGTCGGCCTTATGCGCCTACTAGTGCGGGGAGACTTGATGACTGTCTCAGTGGTACACCCCAATACACTCTTCTTGGCATGGCATGGATTATTGCTTGTACACATTTTGACAGTTATTTGATTTTTCAGTATTATGAAGAATGTCATGGTATCATATATGTTATTGACTCCTCTGATGACAGAAGATTAGAGGAATCTCATCAGGCATTTGGTTAGTTAAATAATTGTTTCCTTAACCCTTGTTTGAGCATTTTGCAACCCAATTGCACTTGCTATATAGGTTTTGTATCTGTGTTGCATTTATTGTTAATTTATAGAAAAGGTGGTGAATGATCCTCACATGGAAGGAATTCCTTTGCTAATCCTTGCAAACAAACAAGACTTGCAGGTTTGACCTTAAACCTAGGAGACTTGTATTGACCACTTATGTTGAAGAAACGCCCCTATTGAAATTCATTTCCCATCACCCAGAACTTGTCTGTCTTATTAGAGCACAAGCACAGACAAAGGTCCTGGGCCAACTGTTACAGTAATAACAATACCGTGCAAGCTGCGGCATAACTGTTACAGTAATAACAATACTGTGCAAGCTGCGGCATAACTGTTACAGTAATAACAATACCTTGCAAGCTGTGGCATAACTTTTCAGCCCTATGATGACTCGCAGAGTCACGTTGTGTCTTCTGAGCTCCATGTTTCTGGTGAGCTACAAGGGTCTTAATTGTCAGATGGTCATGTGTGAACCATGGGCATCTTGTGAGTCAAGGAGGAGAGTGACTGGTTTATCAAGCGATCTTATGTGAGCCCCAAGATTACTAGTGAGCTTGCAGATTATTATTGTAGATGTATGCTGGATACAGTTCTCAACAGAATTAGATAGCCTGGACAAATTGTACGTAACCAAATTCTTAAAAGAATTTATACCTTATTTCCTTTTGTTAACTTCTTTTTTAAGGGTTCTCTTGGTTTGGAAGCCATTAAAAATGTGTTTGATGGCAATTCACCAGGAATTGGTCAGAGAGATTATTATATTCAACCAACCTCTGCATTAAGTGGGTAAGTTATAACAAGTTCATTCACCTTCATTTAAGGATTCTCTTGGTTTGGAAGCCATTAAAAATGTGTTTGATGGCAATTCACCAGGAATTGGTCAGAGAGATTATTATA
Source organism: Astreopora myriophthalma (assembly GCA_014634185.1). Classification (NCBI taxonomy): domain Eukaryota; kingdom Metazoa; phylum Cnidaria; class Anthozoa; order Scleractinia; family Acroporidae; genus Astreopora; species Astreopora myriophthalma. The sequence continues at coordinate 1,560,424 of BLFK01000078.1, read as the reverse complement.
TTCAACCAACCTCTGCATTAAGTGGGTAAGTTATAACAAGTTCATTCACCTTCTCCTTTATAATTTCCAGAATGTAACCGTTCAACATTTTAGTCCTAGCAGTATGGGGCCCATATATCACCAAAACCTAGTTTAATGGCTTAGCTCTCATGAGCCTCCTGTGGGTCAGTGATAGAGCACCCAAACTAGAATTTGGAAGGTCAATAATTATTAGTTTGAATCCTGTTAAGACCACTCAGACTTTTTTCCAAGTATACCTGAGTCACCATCAGTAAATTAATACACTAAATTTGAATTAAAACAAAAGAATATTAAATTAATGGTGGCCATTTTGGAATACAGGTGTATACATAAGTTCAACAAATTAATAGTTATGTAAGGAGAGGTAAAGGTTAAGCCACTTTATTTCTGGCCAGTAGTTCCATCAGCTCTGAAGCTAGTTTTGTTTGAATCTGACAGAAGAGAAAAAAGGTAGACAAACAGTTTGTGAGTTAAGCTTGAATTCTGTAAATTCCTATGTTATTCCCCAGAGAATTGCCAAGATCATGCTGCTCTCAGTTATTATTAACTTAAGAAAAGCAGTGACATCTGTGTCATAACATGGTCACCTCCTGCTCTGCTGCCATTAATTTGCCACTGAAAGGTGGGCCTGTTTTCGGAGAAGGTGTTTTGTTCAAGGGAAGCTGCTATTTCCAGAGCATTTTCATTATGCAATTTTCTAAGGGGTTAAATGATAATGCTGCATACACATTCAACACTCAAAAATCGAGATTAAGCAGAAACAATGTTCCTTCTTGATTTTTCTAGTGATGGTATAAGTACTGGAATTGCTTGGCTTGTGCAGACAGTAAAAAGCAACTTGGACCGACCACCTCGTCAAAAAGACATCACTTGACCTAAAATGTGTTACAGAGAAAAGCTGGAGGTGGGAAGACAGGGCCAGGGAGAAGGGCTGTATGGTCAATATAAACACTAAATTAGGTTGTTTTCATTGGTACAACCTATGGTTTTTGCAGTGTGAAGGCACAATAACTGCTGTAATGAGGTGCCCAGAAAGTCATGCTGCAGACAACATCATTGCTACAATATTGTGCTTTAATAAAGTATATCCAGATGAGGATAGCAGACAATAAGTTTGAGACTGTGGGAGAGAGATAAGAGCAGGACTTTTGTCACAAGCCAAAATATATTTTAGATCGTTCACTGCAACTTATCTCTTAATGCTGTAAAAGTTGTTTATGTAAATAATTCAGGGTTGGTATGGGTTAAGGAAACCTGGAAAGTCATGAAATTAAATTGTCAGGGGTCAAGGATTGGGGAAAATTACAGTTATGTATAGTAGATAAACACTGTGGACATTCAAGCAATGATAACATAAAAATAGGCAAGTTATGCCAGAAAATACCCTAAAACAAGCATAGTTTTGACAGTTTTTTAAAGCTGCATTTAAACTTCAAGTCCTTGAAAACTGGAAAAGGACATGGAAAACGTCATCGAAAGTCATGGAATTTGGAAAGCTCAAAAGAGTATGAACCTTATAATTTCACTTGTGGTCTCTCAGACCTTGATGTTATGATAACTTTCTGTCACCTCTGTTGATAAAGTCAATAGGCCATTTTACTGTTGTTTGCTAGCTCAGTGACCTAGCCTATGAATGGTAGCGAGGCTGTTAGTGACCTCGTAATGAAACAGACTGCATTGCTTTTATCACATAAAATGTTTTATTGTATTGCATGTACAGAAGAAAAGCAAAGAGATTGGTATGAAAACAAGGACACCAGCAGGCTCACTTCCATTCGTAGGCCAGGTAACTCAGCCATAACTGTACAATGGTCTATTGGCTACTGTATACGGATTTCATAAGCTGTCGTTTCAAGCGTTAAACAGATCATGAGAGTGATTTCTAAAGGTTTTTACTAGCAAGGGTGGTGGAATCTGAAGACTACAGCAGAGCTTAAGCAATTCTTTGGAGCCTTAATTGGCCTTTCATTAAAATGGTGTAATGACTTAAGTTTAACAGGCAGGTTAAGCTTTGCATTCAAGAGTTGGGCAAGTTTTTATTTCCACTTTAGCCATGTGTGGAAATTCTAGACTGGACACATGCAGTTATGCATCATGCTTTGTACTCCCAATTTCTATGCATCAGTATTTCCATTTTGAACCCAGCCTTGATTTCATTTCACCCATCCCACCCAGGGAGATTGAAGGGGGGTGTAACAATTGTTAAAATTATAATCATTTCTCAACCAAATCTTTAAAGAAAGTTACAGTCTTTATTCCAGCATTAAAAATGCGTTAATTATTTACACAGGTGTAATGAGCTGGTCCCAGCCCAACAAAACATTCTCAAAATCTGTTACATGCTAAGATTTTAAAAACTTGTGAAATGGAACTAATTTTTTTATTACATCTTCATTTCGTAGTCAAAACATGACTAAAATGTTTGATTAGTTTTCTCTATGAAAGCCGCTGGCTAGAGTAACAGCAGCTAAATAATCATCGTCAGTGTGGCATCTCCCTCCACTGTCACAACCGTAATCAGAGGAGGCCTGGTAAAGAGTTGCTAGCCTGGCCGTGGGGGAAGGGCTGCAGCTCGCTGAAGCTGATACACGCGGGCGGACCATTACGTTCACGGTCTGGGTGCCCTGTGCCGCCGGAGTCCGTAGATTGGTGGCCCCATGGAAGAACTCTAAGGGTACTTTTGGCGGTAACAAATGATTGGTTGTAGATGGCGTATAGAATGGCTCCCATGGTCTGAAGGGTACTGGTTGCCGAAGCGGGAAAATAGAATGTGACGGCTGGAACATTGTCGGAGGGCTGACGTCACAGCTGGGCAGACACGTCTCTGAAACAAGGAGGCTTGGAGCGGGTTTGTTCTTAATTTCACGCTTACGCCATCTTGCGCGGCGGTTCTGGAACCAAACCTGAAAGGTCAACGAAAGTTCGCGAATCCGTGAACACATGACTAATTCTTTTAAACACGACCTTAATGAAATAACAATTTGGGAGTAATTGCAGAATACCCTGCCACTTGGAGAGCGCTCCTCTGACGATTTGCATCAACTTATTTTCAGAAAAACGTTTCTAGCACAAGAAACTGCGGTGTTACAGTAAAGGCTAAAGTTAGCCACCCGTTGGCTATCTCAGGGTCTAGTTATAGATATTTACAAGATGTCCAATCCCATCATTTTATACTGACTCCGTTCCTCGTCCGAAAATTATTCCTGCTGAGATTTTTGTGAGTATAAGTGAGTATAAGTCACAATACCTGAATACGGGCCTCTCCAATGTTAAGCTCACGCGCAAGATCCTCTCTGATCTGGAATCCCGGGAATTTCTCGTTTTCGAAACATTCCTCTAATCGATCAAGCTGCTCGTCTGTAAAGGCTGTCCTGCGGCGTCTTTGGCGCTTTCTGTCAACTGTTGAAGAAAGCAAAGCAGGTTGAACCCAGGAAGGAGAGTTCACGGTGGAAGAAAACAACAGCTGCAGTATGAATTAACGACGAGCACTTTCAGTTGCCTGGTAAGGGCGCATTCCTCACACACGATGCACTCGCCGGAAGAAAAACAGCAAGTAATTAAGTTGCGAGCTGTAAACTTTGGGATTAATGAATACACTGTACGAAACTCTTTTACTTAAAAAGTCTTTCGATCGGTCAACATCTGCAAAATCCCTTTTCCAAAATCAGGACATTCTCTGAGGTTTAAAGCTTATTCAATCGAGAATATCGCTCTGTGATTTTTTACCAGTTTTAAGGTTACTTGTTGCTAATTCAGAAACGAGCGTTCGACAAACGATCGGAAAGATACTGAAAAAGATCGTTTTAGGTCGGGCAGCGTGACCAAAGGATCGGGCTTAAGATTTGGTAGAATAAACCAAGAATCCAAAAAGCGATTTCTTAAAGTCAGGAAAATGAGACTTGTCTGAAACTTGTGTGCGAGCAACTGCCTACACCTGAGTTTACCCGAAGGAAAAGTCTAAAGGCCATTCCGTCTATTCTTTTCACACTGATAACGCTTAGGGTGCTTTCGATTGGGAAATCCGTCCATAAAGCGGAAGGAATTCAATTAACGAAATCCGCGTCGAAATCCGTTCGGATTGTGTGTTCGATTGGAAATCCAAAAGATCTGGATTTTAAGATCTAAATCCAGTTTCCCAATCAAAAGTACCCTTAATTGAATACGACCAAAAGCGATTGCATGGCTCGGGCTCGCCACGCGCAGACCGTAATGTTCCGGAGCGTGGATACTGATTTTCGCACGAAAGGAACAAGTTGATTCAATGCTACTTACGATCGTTCACTGGTGCGGATCTTTTCAAACTTCCCTTTGAAGCCATATCTTGGACGTGACAGCACAGGATTCTGTTGCAACTTTGACGGGCGAATGGTCTCAAACGTTTCTTCGAAGCAGTTACTGAGTGCAATAATCGTTTAAAACGATCGTTGCTTTATATACCCACACTGACGCTGATTATTCATTCGTGGGTGGAGAAGTAAACTTAAAAACAATAAGGGTGATCATGACTCGATCAGTAAATAATTTCTCACCTCTTTTGTTTATTACGACGCGTTTCATCCTGTGAATTTTTGCTATTGTTTTGCGCTGTCTCACCTTCTTGATAAATCCCTTTGTTTTGTTTTTTTGTCTCTTAAACGTCGCTGAGTTGAGCTATTAAAAGTGACTACTGCGAATGAATCTGTTTCAGTATTTAATTTCTTTAACGCAGGTTGTAGTTCAATTAGAGCCTGATTACATGAGGCGGGCTGGCCCGGTCAGCCGGGCTGGTCGGGTTTGCCGGGATGAGTTTCAGCCCGGTATTACATGAGGTGAGCCAGCCCGGCTTGGGTTAAATTTAGAATATGTCGCGTGAAAAAAGATAACAAGAAGAAGAAGAAGTGGAGAGACGTTTGTCTCGCTAAATTGTTATTAAAATTCACCATTCTATAATTTGAAGAAGCCTTAAGGCTTGCTATCTCATATATCTTTAATTTAAACATAAAAGAAAACGACTATTCCGTGGGCCATTTTGCTCCAAAGTGGAGTAATGTGGTTAGAAATCGCTGGCCCGGCTAACCGGGCTGACCCGGCAAACGCGATTACATGGGAAAATCTCAGCCCGGTTAGCCAGGATCCCGGCACCGCGATACCGGGATCTCGGCTAAACGGGCTGGCCCGGTTGTCATGTAATCGCGAAGTTGATTTTTGTTGCGTTTAGCAGACGTGCCGAGATCCCGGCAAACTGACACCAGCCCGGCTAACCGGGCCAGCCCGGCTCATGTAATCAGGCCCTAAGTTTATTCGGGAATGGATTAACACGCGCACGCTAAAATCACATTCTATCGAGCCCCCGTGAGAAAATTATCGTTCTTTTTTTATTATATTAGGCATCATTTCCGGCCGGCACCCTTAACTGTCAAGAGTCTTTATTAGATTTTTAAAGGAACTAATCATTAATTAAAAGCTGAGGGGCATTTGAAAAAAATCATTTGACGCACTGAACACCTGGAAATGTGCTGTTCAATTTAGGCCCAATCCACCACATTCATACGGATAATGGCTAAATGTTGGCTGGCCACACTATTCCGATTAAATGGGGGAAATGCAGCGTTGTTAATTTTGTTGTTGTTTTGTTTGTTATGTTCTTCATCTTACCCCAGAGGCCAAACCCGAGAAGAACAAGACACGTATTTATTCATATTAGTTTGGAGGCGGGGCCTTAGTTTGTGAATTTTTTTTTAAATGGTGATCGAATCTCTGGCTAAATTCAATCTCCGGCCTAGCCTGCAGTGCAGGCGTATTTTTAGTGGTCGAGTGCTCAGTACACCTTTCGGCGAAATGTTAAATCTTACTACCATGGGGAATTCGCCTCTCCCCAATCCCCGCCCATCTTAGAACGACATGGCAGTTCCGTGCATAATTATACTCGAGACCGGGACTCGCGCTAGCGCTCGCTCCTAAGACGCCTGCACTGCAGGCTATCTCCGGCCAAGAATAATAAAAACCATGTTAAAAAACAGCATGGGTTAAAGAAGCGACTAGCATCGGCGTGCACCCTAAAAGCATCACGAGGGATAAAGGAATCGAATTCTCAAAGGGGTCTAAGGCATAGATTTCAACGAGTAATCACACACAGCACGTGACAGCAGACCGAAACAACGGCCGACCGCCGAGGGAGTATCTTTCAGCCGGAGCAGTGAAGCTCGAAATCCACTGATTCCTGCCGACCTCCGTATTTATTGCAGTAAAAACCCGCATAAGAGAAACTGTGGATTGAGAACCTCCAGGCTGAAATTGGGCAAATTAAACCCTCGAAATATAAGAACCCATTCAGCCTGAAAATATACACAGGTTCTTATGTCAAAACTTGCCAAACTCAACTGACACATAATTTTAATGTGCTATGCACAGATCCGTAGTAAAACCCTTCCTGTTCAAAATTGTATTGCAGAAACTTATAAGGGGGTTAGTTCGTTGACTGAGAGAGTTCTCGGGGCTATTATAAGTGGTTCCATGGCCGAAATCTCGGGTGCATCGTCGTGGTACAACGCTCAGGCAACGACTGGTTCCATTTCTGGTTTAAGTATGTGGTCTGCGCATGCTCAGCTCTAAAGCGCATAACAGAATGAGAAGCTTACTGGAAACTGTAACATCTTGCACCAAGGGATCGTGGGAAAGGGAACTATTTACCACTCTCACGAGCGTGCGCTTGCCTCGCGCCTTGCAGGTGGTGACGTGCGTGTAGCGCCTGCAAACGCACACAGGTCGGAAGCGAGGGCCAGAAAAACTTTGAAAGGGTGCACGATTCAGCGAGGGCGAACGTTGAATAAACAAAGACAAGATATTTGAATGTCAATACAGGGACTAATAAATTGCGGTTTACTATGTTTGGCGGTGCGTAGGCAGGATTTTCCACAAGAACAGTGTTTCAAATTCACCTGTTTCCTCGATCCCCTTCCCCTTTTTCCCTGCCAGGGATCTTTTCAGTAAATGTAAAAATAGTTCCAATACTACTTGTCCAATAGTAATAGCAATAGTAATAGTTCCAATAGTTCAATAGTTCCAATCCATTTTCCGTTTACAAAGAAAGACAAACGAATCTTTATTACAACTGAAAAGATATTCGATCTTGTTTACAAAAAAGGCTACATTTCGTTTACACAATGTAATTAGCTGGTCTTAACTGACCAAACTGTTTTAAAAATGGCTAGGACTATAAAATTTCAAAACTTGTGAAATGAACCTGCTCGCACTCTTGTCCTTGTTTTTAACCCTACTTGGTCACAGCATCCGTGTATGTTGATCAACATGTTGATCCATCTGTCTTTTACTAAATTTCTCGCCGAAAACCGCAGGCCAAAGCAACAGCAGCTAAATAATCATCTGCAGAGCGATGACTCTCTCCACCGTCTGAATCGTAAACGTAGGAGGCCTGGTAAATTGTCACGAGGCTGGCGGTGGGAGTGGGGTTTTGGCTCGTCGGAGCGGATACAAGCGAGTGAACCATCATGTTCACACTTTGGGTAGTTCGAGAAGATGTAGTATCACTGTGAGAGAATTTTAAAGCTCTTCCTGGCGGTAGCAAATAGGCGGTGGTAAATGGCGGGTAGACGGGCTCCCATGGTCTGAAGGGCAGTGACTGCAGTGGCGGGAAAGTAGCGGGTGACGGCTAGAACATGGTCGGTGGGGTGATATTACAGCTGGGCAGACGCTTCTCCGAAACAGGGAGGACTGGGTCAGATTTGTTCTTAATTTCATGCTTCCGCCATCTTGCGCAGCGGTTCTGGAACCAAACCTGAAAGGTTAAAGAAAATACAGGAACATGAACACGTGCGTAACGCAGTGAATATGAAGGGTTCCCAATTAGTTGCAGAGACAGGGCGAGAGACTTTTATACGGTAGAGTTCACCGTCCTGGGGCATTCGAATGATGCTGAACATGGAGCGTTCCAGCCACGTTTTAGAGCTCTGCGGTGCGCCAGAAATGACTTTAATTTGAACAGCGGAGACATACACCGAAACCAAGCCCAGCTCCCTTAGCTTGGAAAATGACTTAGACCTATCAATACAATGGATTTTGTGTAATAAGGTGTCACCACGGACATTCTTTTTGAAACTAATTTAGTAAAATATAATAAAATGTAAAACTTGCGTAAAGAATTATCAGCCCCGCCTCTGACTTTCATACCGTCCGTGTGGAGATTAAATCGAGCTCAAATAATTGCAGAGGATCTGAGAGTTAAAATGTTGCGAAAGACCGGAGACATTTCCACATTTAATAGGGGAAAGGATCGGTAACGTCACCTGAATTCGGTCCTCTCCGATATTAAGCTCATGTGCGAGATCCTCTCTGATATGGATCTCCGAAAAATTTATCATTTTGAAAAGATTCCTCTAATCGATCAAGCTGCTCGTCTGTAAAAGCTGTCCTGCGGCCTCTTTGGTGCGTTCTATCACCTGTGGGAGAAGAGAGAGTAGACTGGACTGAGAAAGGATCGTTGATAATGACATAGAAGCCCGCTGTCGAGATGCGCTCTTTTTTCTGTGTTACTGACTAGTGCGCGTTTTTTTCTTAATCTCTTTGGTACAAGAGGTGAAACTGTGATTCCGCGCGTCCGGAGGGAAGAATTAAAACTTTTTATCAACTGAAGGCTCATTCAACTAATATGGCTCTGAAAGCTCGCTTTGACGACGGGTTCATTCAACTTCTCTAAGTGACCATCAAGTACTTTTCTGACCTTAGTTTACTCCACATATTCGGTACATTTATTTTTCTAATCGCAGCTTCCGCTTTGTTCGCCTCTCGCGACCAGAATATATAGGGAGCTGAAGCGCAGGCGTTTTTGAGCTACGGACGGTAAAGCGAAATGAAGCGTTTTCCCTTTAACCTGCCTTAAAGCTACCACATTTGTATGTTACTGCTTAGTGTCTTTACTCTTAAAAAGACGATTTGCTCTAAAATTTGGTCGAAACCACTGCCCAAGAATATGAAGTCAATATCCAGTTGACGTCCGCAGCTCAAAACCGAAACTCCAATTAGAGAGCTTTTTCGTTTAGAAACACATCCATCATAGCCTCTTCCAGGTGTTCAGTTAGTTGGGGCGCAGCGCAAAAATCGGCGCGCGAAAAAATGAAGAAATCGCGCGCTGATTTTCGCGCTGCGCCCCAACTAACTAAACGCCTGGAAGAGGCTACATCCATTGTTACGTCGATTTATCTGAAAGAAGTTACCGAACTGGGGTCTGCTCATTAAAAACATTGCTAAATTCAGTCGACGTACTGGAAACCGCGCTAGGTGACCTAAAACGATTATCCCTACACTAAACCGTAGTTCCAGGATAGGATTAAATTACATTTCTTCCTCGTGTCGAAATTAGAGCGCAAGAAAGGAACAAGGTTGATTCTACTTACATTCGTTTTTTGTTGCTGTTTTTTCGAGCTCCTCTTAGATGCCATAACTTCGCCGCGACAGCGCAGGATTCAGATGGAAGTAGAACAAGCCACTAATCTCAGCTGTTTCTAACTTGGAAGGCGGGAGTCAATTTTGAAATTATCGCATTTGAAACGATCCTTGCTTTATATATCCACGATGACGTTAACTATTCATTCGTGAGCGGACAAGAAAGCACCAGCATCATGACTTGATTAGGAAGTTATTTCTCACCTCTATTGTTCGTACAATTGCGTTTCATCAGCTAAATCTTAGGCGTTTTTATGAGCTCAGTGTCACCTTTTTGATAACTGTGATAAATCCACGTGTTTCTTTTCTCTCTAAATTCAGAAATCAATATCATCAAATTTAGATATAAGTCGTTAATTTTTTTTAAAGTATGGTTTGTAGTTCAATTATAACATTTTGAAAAAATTGAACACAAAATACACATGCAGTTATAATTTATTTATCGATCCTCTATAACACATCGGAATGCCAGTTTTAGGCAATATAACCCGCACATCTCACTGTTAGGACAGACGAAAACGTCAGCTTCTTATTATTTTTATGATAGTCAATTTGGCTTATCATTACGGTAGCCGCCGAGCAAGCTTTCCAATTGGGTCTCGCGCTATATTTACTTGACGCGCGAGTGGCGAGCGCAGTGAATGCCGTTTTAGAGCTTGCGGATTTTGCTGCGCTCGCCACACGCACGATGTCACACACATATCGCTAGTGGGATACTTATCCCACGTAGCCTCTTGTCCGGGCGAACGAACAAGCAAGCGGCGTAGAATCTCCACCCCAATCCCCTTGCGGCTTCTTCTGTCGTTTTCACGGCTTCGCCGCTTGCTTGTTCGTTCACTCTCCCACGAAGGGATAGAGATGTTGCTAGCGAGATAGACTACTGATATGTGGTTGCGATTTCAGAGTACCCGTTCACTTATTTACATATTGCCTTCTTCTCTTTAAGAACGAGACATAGATAACAATACACTCTATTCGAATGCTAATAAGTGAGGGGGTATTCTAGAATCTAGCCGATATGTGTATCTCCCGTACAGAAGCAGATAACGCAAGTGATATTTGTATCCCTCGTAGGAAACAGATATCTCTGGTGACATGTGTATCCCGGAGTGATTCTTTGTTTTGTTTTACTAAGGCACTAGCGGTGCGCACGCGCAAATATCGTAGCGGTCCAAACGTAAATGTTCAGTTTTCCTCTGCCAAGAGGGTAACCCAGTCAACTGGCAACCCAACCATCAACTTCTGAGCTGGGAAAATTAATTTAAGTTCCCCGAAAATGCTTGGTCTGTAAATTACCTTCTTTGCTCACAATGTGGAGCCTTCAGGAGATTGTAGAGATATCCATTGGCCAAGCTCAGCACGTAAAATGCAATCCAGTACATGTACTCTATTTTAGCTTGTCCCCCGCAGCCCCATGAAGATGACGACTGAACTGTGAAGTCGTTTGTTTAATGAAAGGTGAGGCACCAGCAGTTCCATACGTGTATCAAGTGCTAACACTTGACTGAAAAAATAACCTGAGTGAAGAATTGCCGATCACCCCAAAAGAAACCGTGTGATCGTGGTAATCGCGGGTGTTTTGGGAAATTTTTAAATTTGTGCGGAGTTTAGGGATGTTTAGGTAATTTTTTCTTCCTCGATTTTATTTTAACGGAAGAATTCAAGAACTTATCACACGTTGAGAGGTATATCGAGGTAAGTTCAAATTAAATTGAACCAGAAGCTTAGAACCGTACTCTTTCGGATGGAGTATTTTATGCTTAAAAAATGTTTTTTATGCTTGCTTTATTCATGAGTGATTGCTATTATCGAGATATTTCAGAATGAACGGATACAGTAAGTTCTCTAGAAAGCTTTAGGTTGGACAATGATACTAACGCCACCATAACACACAGTAAGTTTTGCGAGAGATTAGAAGTCAATCTCTTGCCGGCCATCTTGAAAATCGCGTTTGAGGGAAAGAATGGGACCTATTCACTAGGATCACGTGGTTAAGATTTTTCAATTTGATTGGTTACTTTTAGAATGCCATTTTAGCGCTTAACTCGAACCTCGCTAACGGGTGCGTTGGATGAATGCCGAGAGGTTGATGAATGTTTTCCTTTTCTCGTCAAAGATTTCTGTCACAGTCGTTTTGATCGCGTAGAATTTCATATTTGAGTACCTTAAGGAAGTGCCCTGGTTAGTGACTTGAAATTGAAACGTAAATAAGCGCGAAGAATTCCAACTTTAATTTCCCGCCATTAATTGTAGCAAAACAGCCACCATGGCCTCCGGAGAAGGCCCTTTGAAGGTGAGTGTGCGCAACAGCACTGAGGTAAGCTGGTCGAAATATGAGTGATCCGATTTCTGTTTTGTAAGCTTCGATTGCAATGAGTTCGTATAATAACTTGGTAAGCTTGCGATGATGAATACTGTACGTTTTAAGTCGTGATCGTAGAAAATAGCAACTTCATAAAGATGAACGTAAAACCAAGACTGACGCGATGCAACCGTTGCACTACAGATATTCGGTTTTCGCTTCATCGAGATCGAGCTAAACCGACATATTCTTGCACATGATGCATATTATGTAGCTTTAAATTACAGTACATGTACATGTAAGTAATGAACTCTGGTGAAAATCTTTCAAGGATCTTCAAAGATCTTTGATTATCTTAATAATGTTCCTCAGAAATCTTTGCCAAGACCTTCAAGCCTCCTGCAGAAATCTTGCCAAAATCTTTAAGGATCCTGCAGAAATCTTGAAGGATGTTTAGCAACCTTGATAGGATCCTTGAAGATCTTCAAGGGTCTTTGCAGAGATCCTTGTACTTGTTTTCACAAGGATCTTTGTAAGATCCTAACAAGATCTTAAAAAATGTCCTTGAGGATCTTTGCATGTGGCTTAGCAACTGAAGATCCTCCTAAGATCCTTCAAAAATCTTTAAAGATCCTCATCCTTAAGGTTCTTTAGCACATCCTTGAAGATCTTTAAGGATCCTCAAAGATCCTGTGAGGTTTTTCACAAGGGAAGTTTTTTTGAGTACGGTTCCAGCACTTGGCTAGGGTAGCCGACTTCTGGCTGTTATACACAATTGTGGTCTCATTCACACCGAAGCCCTTCAAGCTACAGGGTTCGTGCTACTCCTTAAACTCGTTGAAAACTACTTGAATATATTTTGCAAATTTAAGGGCGCTTGAAAACTCCTTAAAAATGAGAAATTTTAAAAAACTCCTTTAAGGTATCAGTGTACCCCAAATGACCATCATACTTCGGCGCCGCTTTACGGTGGGTCGTTTTACGCAAACCCTACAAAAGTATATATTTTCTGAAAGCTTAATAATTGTAGATTACGATGGTATATTCATTAACATAAAAAAACTTACGGTTTTCCAAATATAGCGCGCTATTTCTCAAAGTACAGAGGTTCACTAATCAAGTTCGTTTCCGGTCGGATTTGAGCGGGAGAACGCGATTAATATCGCTATGTCTTCTTGACACCTTTCTCTAAAAAACGGTGTCA
>BLFK01000078.1:1544001-1545896 GCA_014634185.1 Astreopora myriophthalma | reverse complement strand
AGGGCTTGTCACTTGTTACTGCCTATAATGACTATTGTGCTGGGTGTTTGCTACTTTTTCAGGAAATAATGAATGGAGAAAACACGGCCAAAAACAATGATTTTGCGTCCAAGAAGAAGAAACGCATGTCTGTGGAACGAATTTATCAAAAGAAAACCCAACTGGAGCATATCTTGCTACGTCCAGACACGTACATTGGTTCTGTTGAGCCAATCAAGCAAAGCATGTGGGTGTATGATGAACAGTTATCAGCTATTGTTAGCAAAGAGATAACTTATGTGCCTGGTCTGTACAAGATATTTGATGAGCTGTTGGGTGAGCATTCAGTCTTCTTGATTCATGTGTTTCAGTAAAAACTTAGTTTTTCATTATTGTTGGTAGTTCCACCATCTTTGAAGTTGGTATCAGTGGCAGACTATGGCTCACCCTTTAAGTTACTTTACTCTTGCTCAGCCCACCCCTCAGAATTTATACGATAATCATGGTAGTGTTGTTTTGTGCACTAATTAGCAGTATAATGGTGCCTAGTTGAGTACCTCGCACAGGTTGTCATGGTTACCTGCTGCACTCATTAGCAGCGCTTGGCTTCACAAAACCTGCATGTATCAGGCACCTTTCTCATGCTCATCTATTGGTAATACATACTAGTACATGTAGCATGCGTGCAAGCTATCTGCTTGGCTTTGCATAATTCTAAAATCCTTTGGAAGGTACCAATTAAAGGGGAAAACCAAGTGCCAGCAATTCAACCATTATTTTAATTTAATTAAATTCTTATACTTTTTTACCTTAACATCAGTCAATGCTGCAGACAACAAGCAAAGGGACCCTTCTATGGGCTGCATTAAAATTACCATTGATGCGTAAGTTGACCATTTCTTTCAATTGGCTTGCGTGGTAAATGAGTGACGTATGTGCAGGTAAACACAAACTTGGGTTTAATACTGTATTATTGTAGTTTTTGTTCACTTGAAATCAAGGCATCATCCCACAGAGGCCTGTGCCTGTGCCCCCCCCTCCCCAACCCCACTCCATTCAAACGCATGTCTCCTTCTTGACTGATAAAACTATTTCAATAAGTGCCCTGGTCTGTAATTTGAAAGGTCGACTTATACATTGTACACCGGAAAATATGTTACAAGTTTCCGTGCAAACGGCTATTGTTGTTTCTTCGAGAGATAAATCGTTTCCTCAAACTTCTTCGAGTTTGCATATTACGTTTCTCGATGCTCGATGCTCGATGCTCGATCCTCGATTCTCGCGTCTCGAAACTCGAACGTCTCGACGTTCGAGACGCGCGAATCGAGTTTCGAGGATCGAGTCGAGACTGTCAACTTACTTTTGAGCGGTACTGTAAGCATCACTTTCAGGCATTATTCTACCAGTATTCCTTATATTTTCTTATGATGCTCTTGTTTTCTGTATGTTTTTTGCTTACCTGCATGTTTACAAGTGGCTACTCATCTTCAATTTCAGTGAAAGTAACACTATTAGTGTTTGGAATGACGGCCGGGGAATTCCAGTTGAAATGCATAGGGAGCAGAAGGTCTTTGTGCCAACATTAATATTTGGACATCTTCTCACTTCATCCAACTATAATGATGAAGAGAGGAAAGTGACAGGAGGAAGAAATGGCTATGGGGCCAAACTTTGCAACATTTTTAGCACTAAGTTTGTGGTTGAAACATGCTCATCTGAGTGTGGGAAGAGATTTAAACAGGTACATGTATGCTGCTTTGATGTAGTTGCTTGTTCTTGTATGGTGGTAATTGTTCTTTACTTATACAGGCATTTCATTGTTTTCTTTTTCTTTTCTTTTCAGACTTGGACAAACAACATGGCTAAAGCTGCAGAGCCAATTGTGAAAGACTTTAGTGGAAAGGATTTCACCTGCA
>BLFK01000078.1:1531501-1539001 GCA_014634185.1 Astreopora myriophthalma | reverse complement strand
CTGAAAAACATTCAGTGGAAGCTGATCAAAATAGACTAAAGTAAAATAAAATAGCAATGATAATAATGAAAACCATTAAAAACAAAGGAATGAAAGAAAACAACTGGCAAATAAAGTGAATCAACATGACTGCATACATGCAAGACTATAACAACCCCAAACTACCCAGATATATAAAGGGAGGGGTGGGAGGGGGAACACAATCCCACACCAACCAGAAAACTCAACGCTCCGCTAACCACACAGTAAAAACTACAGCCGAGCTGGACACGTAATGGGCAGACCACTGACCGTTGCTAAAGGCGCGACCTTAGCAACTGTAGCCACTGAATGCACACACCGCAGATAAAGGTACAATAGAACTGACGACGCTTGGGGGAACAACATAACGCTAAAAAACAACGCTAAAACGCACCACAACACTAACGATGCACCACAACGCTATAATGCACTGCAACGTTAAACAACAATGCCCACAGGTATAACGCTTGCTCCTTGTTGTTAACTAGGTTAAATTGCATTTAACTACATAAAGATCATTGACCACCTGAGAGTTACAGAATTGAAGCCTTCCTTATAGTTAAACAAAAGAACGTAGTCAATGAATATTTAAATGTGATTTGTGTGATACAAATTATATCGGTTACACATGCCACCACCTTCATCAGTGTGTTGAGGAGCACAAACATTCCGTAATCGGAAGACACTTCGAGGATGAACACAATTTAAGACTGTGAAACCTGCGTGTGAACTTTAAAATTCTTAAGAACTGCTGGAGCAAGCTTAAGTGCCTAACCTTTGAAATGCTTTTAATTAGGAAGAAAAGACAGAAGCTCAGTACCCAAAGTGAGTCTATTCATGCGAAACTCTGTGTGTGAACAGTCTCGGGCTATTATTTCATTATTCACGTTTTTGTAATTCACAGACACCTTTTCTGTATATGTAATGACAGTTACGTTAATTTCTTCACTTTCAACAATGATGACATGAGGTCTGCAAAATGTCATGTAGTATTGTTATCATTAATTTTCCCTTTAACATGTTTATCAAAATTGATCGTTATTAGAAGATTATTATTATTGTTACTTCTATTATTGAATTATAATTTGTTATAGTTATTCTTAATTAATGACAATATTACTATTGTCTACTAGAGTGCTTGACAAAAATGTACACATACCGGTAATTATGTCAATAGACAAGTGCAATGTGATTTTCATTTTGTTCATTCCAGAGTCAGCTCAACAAGAAGTGTCAGAAGGCAAAATCTAGCAAAATTCGGGGCATTCCTAAACTTGATGATGCTAACGATGCTGGTGGTCGTAACTCGAGCAATTGTACTCTTATCCTGACAGAGGGAGACTCAGCCAAGACATTGGCTGTGAGTGGCTTGAGTGTTGTTGGCAAGGATCGGTTTGGCGTGTTTCCACTACGTGGTAAACTACTGAATGTTCGAGATGCTTCACACAAGCAGGTATAAATTACTCAGTCCATAATTTGATACTTGTGCAATTACAAATAATGATAATGATGAATAATTGTTGATGATGATGATGATGATTACTGACTTGTATCTTGAAAGCTCCTTGCGCCCTCAGCCTGTTAAGCCTGGTTTCCATGTAGTGGTCTGTGGTGGCTTGCATTAATTTTTTTGTCATATCACAATCATTTACAGCCATCTCTGTCATAGAGATAGAGCTTGTTTCTATAGGGATGACCATGTTGCTTCTGTTAAGCAGGCCGTCTTGGATTGTTGCTAGAGTGTTTTCACATAGTCGTCCCAGTCATATGACAAAATTAACAATTGCCTCATGGTTAGCATGTGTCTATCGAGTTATGGATGCACGTGGGAGGTTGCGATTGCATGAAAGAAGCATGAGCGTAACAGTTGCATGAGGCAATGACCAAGTGCGACTCAAGCTTCTTGAGTGCTTAGCAAATTCTCAAGTGCATCCATAAGTCGATAGACGCATAGGTAAAACCATGAACCATTATTGTTTTATAACATAGCAGTACCAATTTGTGCTTCAGTGGCTTTAATGTGTTTTTTTTTTTAACAAAATTTGCACTGTAATCTTTCGAGTCTCCAACTGTATTGTTGATAGGACATGTGTAGTTAACCTTTTTTTTTTCATTGAGTTGAACATCTGTAAAAGAAAGAAAGAAGAAAATATGACAAAAACAGAGATTATTACCTTTGAAAGTTCAGATTTTATATGGGTCATGGAAAACCCGGAAAGTCATGAAGTATTTCACTTTCCAGTCCTGGAAGGTCATGGAATTTAATTGTCGGTCATGGAGAGTCATGGAAAACTATAGTCATGTGTGGTACGTAAATTAGTGCAGATGTTAAAGCATGGACAAATAAAGTGCAGGTGAGGTATGTCAGAAAATACCCCAAAACAAGGACGATTTGGACAATTTTGGAAAGTGGCAGCTAAACTTTAGGTCATGGAAAAACTGGGAAGAGTCATGGAAAGTCGTGGAATTTGAAATTTAACTCTCAAAACGAACCCCGAAGTTGTCACAGACTAGTTTGTAGCCTTTTTAGTTGCTGCTGAATGCCATTCAACCAATTGAAAGTACTTTCCAACTCCTGCTCCGATGAATTTGCAAAACATGTCTGTTCTTTGTTGCTTTCACTGGCCTACAACACCGCTAAATCATCCTCAGAGCTAATACTAAAATTCAGCAGCTCCTTTTTGGTTTCTCCCATAACATTCACAGTCGAAAATGTTTACAGCAGAAACTAAAACTCGAATAAACTTTGCAGCGATGCTGAATAGCACACGTCATGTTATATTTGCATGGCCGTGCGTACATAGAGAAATACACCAGAGTCGCTTAATAGGAATAAGATAGGACCAGCACGCACGCTATGTTATAATAACAAGCAACTACACCTGCATGGTGTCTCACTATTACACACAGCAAATGACAGTCAAGGGTGTCCACAATAACAAAAATTGGCTGTGTATATATGTGTATTACCTATACACAGCCAATTGAGGGCCGTACTGCAAGTTATGGCCTGCATTTTTTCCAGTTCAATTTACAGCCTAAGTGTGAAGTGAAGCATGAGGTCCGTGAATTGAACTGGAAAAAAACAAGGAGCAGTAAGTTACAGTACGGCCCCAGAAAACAAAGTTATTAAGATATTTATTATATCTCTTGGTAACAAATCAAACAGGAAAGCACACTCTAAAATTTAGCAAGCCGTGCTGTAGAATATGGCCCGCTAAATTGGCCAATCATAGCATGCATACTATCTGAGAGACATAAAAATAATTATTACTGGTACATGGTGGCAGTTGTTCAAAGCCTGGATAAGTTACAATCCAGCATTTTCAGAAGTGGAAGATTTCTGTTTACATGTGCCTCATGAAACATTGTAAAACACACCATACATGTATGTACGTGTATGCATAGCTTAGTATGGGCCTACACAAGAACCATGACAAACTTTCCGCTTCAAGTTGATTTTAAAACTAGCTTGACAGTGACTTACAGTATCCATCAAATAAAGTTATCTGGACTTTAAACAACCAGGGCAGGTCTTTGTGAGAATAACATTCTAATTTTGTCTGTCCTGTGTGTCCATCCTGGACCAATGCAAAGAAGCCTCATCAAATGAATCATTGACTAATCTGTAAATGACTGGCTTTACAAAATATTTCAGATTCTTGATAACGCAGAAATCAACAATCTTATCAAGATTCTTGGTCTTCAATACAACAAGAAGTACTCTTCCCAGGAGGATCTCAAAAGCTTGCGCTATGGCCATGTTATGATCATGACTGATCAAGACCAGGATGGGTCACACATCAAGGGACTGCTTATTAACTTTATTCACAGTAATTGGCCAAACCTGACTCGCTTGTCATTTCTAGAGGAGTTCATTACTCCAATCGTAAAGGTGAGCAATGATGAGGTTTTAATCAAGGGGACAGTTAGACCATGTACACTGTAGGAAAATTCATTACCTGACGAGGGAATTCCGCGTTAAATTGCATGCGAAAACCGATATCGCACTCATCGCTTCGCGATTCGTGCGATATCGGTTTTCAAGTGCAATTTAACGCGGAATTCACGAGTCAGGTGATGAATTTTCCTTGAATCGCATAATTGGATAAAATAAAAAAAGAAACTCGTTGCAGTTGTTGTGTTACAATTTGACGACAGTTATGACGTAGATGCGAAACAATATCACTGAGCCTCGTTTTCAACTCGCAATTCCACGCTAAATACCTCGCTTCGTTAACCAATCAGAATGCAAGATTTTATTCAATTATGCGATTCTAATGGATATCTTTTGACCATGCTACTCTTTATGTTACACAGCTGCCTCTTATTAAATTGAGATAAAGTTTATCTTAACTGCAAGAATCATTACTTTGGATTTAATAATTGTTTAAAGGTCAGCAAAGGTAATGAAGAAAAAGCCTTCTACAGTATTCCAGAATATGAAGAGTGGAAAAGCAACACAGACAATGTGAAATCATGGAAAGTCAAGTACTATAAGGGGTTGGGTACGAGCACCCCTAAAGAAGCTAAGGAATACTTCGCAGATATGAACCGCCACCAGATTCAGTTTCATCATGAAGGGACTGCATGCGATGAGGCTATACTTATGGTAAATAAAATTAATAATAGCAGAAATTAAATTCATTGCCAATGGTGACCTTTAAGGAGGTGACTCTGAGCCAGTTGAACTGCATGAAATTTATTAAAGTGGGAAAAGGACTTGGGAAATTCTGTCAATGGCAATAAAGCACTGGCAACTGGTACTTTCATTATTTTGCCAGCTACAATTTGCCAGTGAGAGGAAAAAAAGAGAGAGAGAAAAACATCCAAAGTGTAGAGAACATACTGTCCCCTGGCCACCAACAAGTTTTTGCCAACCCTGGCAATTGACTACAACCATCCAAGACAATTACCTAAGGGAGTTAGGGGCATGTGGCAAATGCTTGAACTCCACCTGCATCAAGAGAATGGCACAAATGAGTAACTCACACAGCAGCACTTAAAGGTGCTGTTACACTAGCCAATTTCTCTTGCAACTTGTCTCGCAATTTTGTTGTGGCACAAGTTACACGAAATATTGCCTAGTGTAACATACCCTGCTACACACATTTTCCGCAATTTTTGTGTTGCCGCAATCGTTGCGAGAAGTAGAAGTTACTTCTACTTTCCGCAACGCGTCTCACAACGTTGCGAGGAATTTTTCCCACATTGCGCAGTGTAACGTCTACCCTGCAACTTGTGTTGCAACGTTTTGCGGCATCACCGAATGAAAATGACCCTTTAACATCATGTGGTCATCAAAGCGAGACAAGTTGCACGAAACGTTGCCTAGTGTAACACCGGTCGAGCAACTTGTCTCGCAGCGTGGGAAAATTCATGGCAACAAAATTGCGAGACAAGTTGCAAGAGAAATTGCCTAGTGTAACAGCACCTTAAAGGACTTACTCTGCAATACACCAAGGTCAGCCTACCACAACTGAAGACTACTTGGTACATTTGCTTACATGTAACATTCATCCACCACAATTAAAGTGCAAAGTTCTCATGAATGCATAGCTTAGAAGTTTTGTTTGGTACATGTAGCCCTTTCATTTGAATGGCCATACTTAAGTGTTTCCCTTACAAACTCAAAAGTGGAACCATCATGCATGGTAGCAAACACAGTAATTTAGGCCTGTTCTGGCCAAGGGTTCCCCCAGTGACAAGTGAAATCACCTGGCAAATAACCAGAGTAAAATCTGTAAGTGGCACTCTTAGGTATCAAAGGGTTAAGTAAAAAAAGAGAAAGCTTGACACAGCACATGTGCATATAATTTATAAATTATCTTGTGAGGGTTTTATCTAAGGCCAGGGCCTGTCAAAGCATGTACGTGTTTCTAGATAAATATTTTTATGCCCTCGGAAAACAAGGGGGTTCTTATTCAGGCTTACAAGCATATTAAGTAAATCTTCTTGATTGATAATTAATTTTATTCCTGGTTTAATCTGACAGGCATTCAGCAAGAAGAAAGTTAATGACAGAAAAGACTGGCTCAGCCATGCAATGGAAGATCGCAAGTGGAGGAGGCAGCAAGGTTTGCCAGAGGTGGGTTGAACCTCAAATCCTTGAGGTGCATTTTTTTGGTACTATTATGGAATAAGAATAGAAGGAATGATCGGTTTACGTGTTTTGGGGGACTTATTCTGTTTTCGGAATGAATGGAGTAGTATTCGCTTCGTTCTGCTCTCAATAGCAGAATGAACAGAATAAACAGAACACGATTTACTTGGAATACACAGAATACACGTTTTTTTTTTTTGGGGGGGGGGGATTATTTTGCTGCCAAAATTGTGCGTGGCCGCTAAATGTCACTTTTAGTCGTGTCCAGACCATTCGGAGTGTTAGTTCTCAGGTCACCTCTGCAAGAACCATTCTGTTTTCGGAATACAGGCTTTTTTTGGAGAACCTTATTCCGGTAATCCTCAACTGGAATAGGAATCGACAGAATAGTCCCAAAAAAATGAATCCTTAGTTCACTTCGAATATGAGACATTGCACCTACACTTTGTGAAAAGAGACTGAAGTTAAGTTGGAAATGGCCTGTTACAATGGATGGTCAAGTGGTGTTCTTTTATGTGGCAAAACACTATTTTAGTCGAGGGGTCACACAAAGAGAGAGAAGTTGAGTATTGCCAGTAGACTGAGGTAACAGATAATGAAGAGCAGGTTCTTGTAGTTGTACTGTAGGCATTTGTGTTTTTCATGTAACAAAGCACTACACCAGTGACCATAGTTCCTAATCAACTTGCATGTGTGTTCACTGTTTAATATGCCAGTTAACTGGATTTATTTGAAATTGGAGTAACTAGAAAACCCATTGCAGAAATTTCATGCCCAGATCTCTGTTTCTCAACAGATGTACTTGTATGAAAAGGACACAAAGTCTGTGTCATACTCGGATTTTGTCAACAAGGAGCTTGTTTTGTTTTCAAATGCAGACAATGAGCGATCAATCCCATGCCTTGTTGATGGTAAGTTGTCTGATTTATGTGGTGGGAAATAATAATTTAACAGGAGCCAGTTGCTTGAAAGGCAATAAACATTAGCCCATGGTTTACAAAATTAATGTACTGTTCACCAAAGTTTTGATTTCACCTCATGAAACACAGCATTGTGGCAAGCAAACTTAGCAAGCTTTGAAATTCAGCAAGATTAATCAATTTCAAAATGAACAAATGCCTTTGTCATGTACATAAACTGCATTGTTGACTTGTTTGACTTTTCTGTGCATGATGTCTACAAATCTTCTTCTCTATTGGGCCTGAATATTATTACTGTTCAAAAAATGCAGGCCTGAAGCCAGGACAGAGGAAGGTCCTTTTCACCTGCTTCAAGAGGAATGACAAACGAGAGGTGAAAGTGGCACAACTTGCTGGATCAGTCGCTGAACTGTCAGCATACCACCATGGTGAAGTATGTGTTACTTAGCCTCTGAC
>BLFK01000078.1:1473254-1526491 GCA_014634185.1 Astreopora myriophthalma | reverse complement strand
CCCCCCCCCCCCCCCCTGTTTTTCCCTGGGTTTAAAACAATATTATTCTGCATTGAATTTCACACCCCTTTTAGTTGCCTTCATACAAGAACTTCACCGGTTCCATCACCCAAAATGACAACCAGAAATATCTTGTTCGTGGTAATGTGGATGTTATTGACAGTAAGACAGTTGAAATCACTGAGTTGCCAATTGGATCCTGGACTCAAAGTTACAAAGAGAATGTGCTGGAACCAATGCTTCATGGGACAGAGAAAGTGCCTCCAATTTTAACGTAAGATTTATATACTCTAGTGTAATAACAAGTATAAACAAGATAAAGTGTAAGTTGTAAAAATGAATATTACATACGTTACTCTAGGGCTTTGATCATGCAGGAATTCTTGCATGCAAAAACACATTTTAAAAGAGCATTTTTATTCTTACCAATAGGTTTGATAAGGATTTCTTGTGGTGGTGGTTGCTTTTAAGGGAAATTGCTTTTGAGACGGTTTTTTTTAGTTCTGTTTTGCCAAGAACTTAAGAGGGTTCAAGAAAGCGTGAAAAATAAATTCAGGTTTGAACAGGAATGAACCCTGTGCCGTTCACCATTCCATCAAGTGGGTGGAGGCAAAGCTTTGTCAGTATCAACAGGTTTTTCATTGTTTTTCATTTTTTAGTGATTACAAAGATTACTACACAGACACAACTGTGAGGTTTGTGCTTAGCTTGACAGAAGATAAGCTGGCAGAGGCTGAACAGGCAGGGTTACACAAGAGATTCAAACTTGAAGCTGCAATCAACACTAGTAATATGGTTAGTATGTTATTGCTGCCGCAGTGAGTGAGCCTGAAGCGAACCAACGAGGTAGCTCTCTAATTGGGTAAAGGTCACATTATAGGAGCCTTGAACACCTTTTTGCAAAACGCAAGGAATTTTGGTAGCGGTAAGATCAGAAGCGCAAGGAATTGTGGTTATGCGCGAATGCCAGAATTAAAATGCGCCGTCTGCCCTGTGCTTATTAGAGATTTAGCGTCGCGTTTACGGCCAACGGCAAAGGACAGGCGGCTGCTTGTCATAAAACCATGAAAATTCTCTTATTCAACAGTTCTGATTTTGTTTGTATTCTTACTACTTCAGCGATCACAGAACTGCAAATATGTTCACCAGTGTGTACAAACAGCTGGTACTGAAGACAACACAAAGTTCAATTTCTCCCGTTTGCAGTAAACTAATGCTCCTGACCTCTATTAAATCTCCTTTCAATTCCACGCACACTACCGTCGTTAAATAACCACACGCTCTCTTCTCCTTGGCAGAATTTCTACCATTTAGGTTGAACTAGTCTAAAGTGATAATTATTGATGGTCCTTGATTTGGTGTCATAAAAGTATAGCTAAGGGAAGCCATCCTAGCCTGTGAATACAGCTTCGTCGCTCCACACCACTGTCCCTAGGGGTGGCGGTGAGCGACGAAGGGCAGCTGTATTCACAGGCTAAACCCATCCTTGCCAACCACAACAGACTCAGACTATTTACCTACTTTCGCCAATTACTATACGGTGCTTGGAAATTGCCAAACATTCGGGAAGATGCATATGCCTGCAAACGGAAATGGTTTTGCCTGTGAACCTATCACAAATCTTGTTGTCGAAGTTCGTGAATTTGCAATGAGGTATAATTTGAAGACCTTGAAAGTTAAATTAACCACGCTCTTTGCATGGGACACATTTTCATCAATCTTTCTCGCTCCAGGGGGCGGGACGAGGAGAGACCCTAAGAGCGAGGTTGCTTTCTTGTAAGTTTGGGAAACTGGAGTGACTTGTTTAAAGCAGGGATTGAGGCAGTTTAAGCAGTGGTCTATGAGGGTCTGTCAAGTTCGCACAGCAATTCACAATCAGCCCAATATCTTGTCGATGCCAGAACAGTCAGTGCTTTATATCATAGATTTAAAAGAATTTAAAATGTTATTCTAGGTTTTGTTTGATGCTCTTGGGTGCCTGCGCAAGTATGAGTCAGCACTCGACATTCTCAAAGAGTTTTTTCAGCTTCGTTTAGAGCGATATGCAATTCGTAAAGCGTGGCTGGAAGGAATGCTGGCAGCTGAATCGGAGAAGCTGAACAGCCAGGCTCGGTTTATTTTGGAAAAAATTGAAGGACACATCATCATTGGTAAGTGATTATTTCGCCAATAATTAATAAAGTGACCTTACCCTAAAAAATTTTATTTTGCAAACGTTACATGTCAAGACCATAAAACAAATTTTTCTGCCATTTCTCCTTGAAATTTCGCTTTAACGCACCCATGAAACTTAGCAGAACTAGCTGTCATTTGACTCAGTACCGAGAACTCGGGACAAATGTTTCCATATGTCAGCGATCGCCGATATTGTTGCAGACCACCGCAGACCGTTTTGAATCATGGAAACCAGCCGTAACACATGTTACTGTTGTTAATCAGAAAACAGATCCAAGCGTGATGTAGTCACAACACTTGTACAGCGTGGCTATCCATCGGATCCTGTTAAAGTTTGGAAAGATATTCAGAAGAAGGGTCCAGAGGATGATGAAGATGATGCCTCCAGTGTGGCGAGCTCGGCGTCTAGTGCTGGTGGCCCTGACTTCAGCTATTTGCTATCGATGTCGCTATTGTCGCTCTCCAGAGAAAAGAAAGAAGAACTTTTGAAGGAACGGGATAACAAGGTGAGTTATACTTGCATCAAGCCTGTGCGTGGGAAGAGGTTTAGGGTAATGGTAGTTCCGGTTAGCAGGTCGTTACTGTTATGCACGAGTGACAGACTGAACCGAAGGAGCGTTTTCCAGAGAAGTATTCCACACCACCCCTTCAGAAAGCATGCAATACGGGCTTTGCAGTTGTGTCTTGTTAGGAATCAAACCACGAAATAGATCGGCGTGTTCCTTTTGTATGGCTCGAGTTATGTGCAAGACTAAAAAAAACCCACTTTATTTCGTATCGTTCGCCCGATATCTTGCATTGCACAGCATACCTGGGGTGCAATTTGGGATTTCCTGAGTCCTCTTTAGATTTAATACACTTTTACTGAGGTGGCAGCTTGTTCGGCGAAGATTTTTCAATCGTGAAATGCAAGACCATTTCGAGTGATTATTGTTCTTTCTTCACTTTCTTTGCTGTTTTTAAGTCTGTTTTTTTTTCTTCTGGATGATGTCTTCTTTTTTCTTCCAGCTGCTCCATGTAGAGTTATAATAAGTGGCTGAGGCTCAGCCTTAAATTCTGATATTTTGGATGCATTCAAGATTACGTGCAGAGATCTTACTTGCTATTTCTTTGTTTCTGATTACATCATTGACCTTGTACGGTACTGATATCTTCCTTTCCTTTTAGGCAGAGGAGCTGCAGGTATTACGTGGTAAATCACCTCAAACTCTGTGGATTGAGGATCTCGACATGTTTTTGGAGGAGCTTGAGGTTTGTGTTAACCTTTGTTCGCGCTGTTTTTGCCTGAACTTCTCAACTTCTAAAACTTAAATAGTTTATTAACACCGGCATTAACCCGGATAATAAGAAATGTATTATTTCTTTAGCGAAACTTACAATTGTCGTAGTGTCGTAAAACCCAAACTATAGCACAGTGGTTTGAGAATCCAACCCGTGTTACGAGGGTCGTAGATTCGATTTCTGCCTGGCACTCTGATCTCCTTTCAGTTGTCCCTCCGCCCGTTGCCAAGCAACTGGCAAGTAATTAGAGAGCCAATCACGTACTGAAGGAAGTAAACCTTTCAGCCAACCACAAAACGAAGTAATTCACTACTGGTTTTGCTAGCCAATCAGAGCGCAACCTAAGTCAGAGAGCCGACGGCAAGCGCGGGAAAACGAGAGGAACGAAGTCGCAATTGGCTTTAGTTTTGTATCTGATTGGTTGAACAGTTTACCCAAGCTTTTTTATTCAATCGTGGACCAAAGCAATGACGTAATGACAGTCAACCGAAAACCACTCTATTTGTTGAGTTACTTATTTTTCTTTTTGTAGAGAGTTGAACAACAGGAAAGAGAAGATGCTGAAATGCACGTGAAACCCAAAGGTGGCCGCTCACAGCAGAGAAGGAAACCAGCCAAACAAGCAAACAAGTTGGAGGATAAACCCAAGGCACAAGCCAAAAAGCCTGTGGTCGAGGTTGGAAATAAAGAGAAAAAGAAAAAAGGTCAAAGTAAGAGTGGGAAAGGAAAGGACACCACTGGAAAGAAAGCCGACACAAGTGATGACTCGTTTGAGTTCGATGATGATGAGAAAGCCCCCGCGATGCTGTCGTTGGCTGAAAGAATAGCTCAGCGGCGGAAAAAGCCGTCCCTCTCGTCGTCTTCATCGGGTAGCAGTGGCGCTGATTCAATGAGCACAATGAGCAGTATAGGTGCTAAAGGCAAGAAACAGACAACACTGGAGAGGTTTGGCTCAAAAAAGGCGAATGAAAAGAAGGCAAAAAAGGCCGATAGTGATGATGATTTTATCATGCAATTTAGTGATGAGGATGGAAATGAAGCGCCTGCCGTCAAAAGAACAGCAAGAGCAACTACAACCGCGAAAAAGGTGAATAGTCTCGTGCGTGGTTCAGTGTTAAAATCACCCTTGCGTAAAGATATTGTTCTGGTACACCCCTTTCCGCCGACTGACTGGAAAGCTGTCTGCGACCCACCGCGAAGCTGTCTGAATGTTTTCCCAACAGTATTCCAAGAAAATGGACGCCTGCAACACGCATTTCAGATTGAAATCAGTAGTAACTGAGTGAGCTTTAATACCTTTTTGCATCTGATGCGCCACTCCACAAGTTAATTCTACCCATGGTTATGGGTTCTAACCAAGTTCATCTTTCAGAGTACTGATGGGGAGGGTGTGGGGTTTACTCGTAGTGCTAACCCTGGAACGACAATGGGGACTTCTTTCTGGAACAGGATTGATTTTGCTTATCTTGTATGCAGTAGAGTGATTTTCAGTTCACAAGTTATTTCGCGAGTACCTTGGTTTGACTTTCCTTTGCCTTGCTTTGCTTAGTGATTGGCCAGCAAAAACCCTCGCGCCACTTTCAACCAATCACAAGCAAGACTGATCAAACCTGGAAGCAGCTTGCGCTTATTTTCCCGCGCTTTCCGCCGGCTGCACCTGTTAATTTTGTAGTTTAATTGATTCCTGTGGTCATTCTTCAGTTGTCGATTTTTTGTTTGCTTGACAGCACATTAAACTGCGCGGTAGGGTCATTAACGAAATTAGCGATTACTCTGTCATTAGGCCTACGTGTTGAGTTCTGACGAAGAGGAGGTCGCTGTGCCAGAAAAATCCGCCAAACAGTCCAAGAAACCAAGCTCAAATAGCGACGCCGAATCGGACAATAGTGATGTGCAGGCAACACGTGCTCTTATTCAGAAGCTGTCTCCTGTTAAACCTAAACTCGTTGAAGAAAAGGTATGTTGTTTTAATGTATGATTTTGGTAAGCCTTTACTCTTCGAATCTTTTGTTGCTATTAGTATTGTTATAGTTATTCTTACTACCAACGCGTTATTAAGAAAATCACAGAAGTGTGGAATGGACAAAAAATTTCGTATCACTTCCCCACCTTCTCTGTTTTATTGCCCCGCCCACTTTCATCAACGATTCCCCAAAATTTGACCCTACCGTGGGAAAATGGTTCGTTAATAACAAACCGCTTTCTGAAAGTGGGGCGGGGCAGTAGGATAGAGTGAAAGGGGGAGTGATACGAAATTTTGGACCCATTTAACACTTCGGTGATTTTCGCAGTACCGACTAAACGCATTTGCCCGAGCGACATGCCATTTTGGTGCTTCATCGATGTCGCTGGAGTTTCACGGTTGAAGCGTTACTCCCAGGAGGCCGCCGGATTACAACTCTCTTTTTGGCACCTCTACCCCACCCCACCCCGCTCCTTCTTTCTTACTTCGCAAACAAATTTAAGGTGTTCTACGAAAGTTAACGAAAACTCCGAACTTTGGTTTGAAAATGTGTAGGCAAAAGTAACCGCTAAGAAATCAACCAAACCTGTGCAAGCAAAGGCCGCAGAGGCGCCAAAGAAAGAGCCCGCGACCAAGAAAGGGAAGAGAGTTAAAGTGACAGTTGCCGACAGCAGCAGTGACGAGTCTGATATAGAATTGCCCTCCAAGAAACCCGCAAATGCCAAGAAAGCAAAGATCTCAAAGGTGTGTCTTGTTATTTGATTTGCAGAGAGGGTTTTTTTCAAGTTATTTGCCACTGAGTGATGTGCGAAAGCTGTGTTTTTGTTCCCTTGTTTTGTTGATTCTCATTAAATCTGACGGCTCTTTCTTTAAGGGTCGTTTTCGTCTTAAACATGTCCTTACACGCTCGCAACCGTTTTCCGCTCTTTGCGTGAAATTCTGATTGGTTTACTTACGTTTGTTTGTTTCCGTTATTGGGGTGAAGTTTAGGGTTGAACACAGATTTGGGTAACCTGCTTGAGTGAATAAATTGACCGTGAATGCGACTGTGGAAACCTGTTCTTTTATCCGTGGAAACTGGATGAAATTGGCCTTATTCAAAATACGGGATGGCATAGAGAGTAATTTTTGCTCTGTCGGCTTAACTTTTAAAATTATGATTAAAAATTTGTGTATCCGCGATTTATTCGTTACTGTCCGCAGCTTCAGGGGTCGCCACCGAAAAAGGCCAGAGCATCCCTGGACTCCTCCAGTGATGAAGAATTGAAGGAAGTAGCTGTACGCAGTCGGGCACCACGCACTGGAAGAGCCAGGGCTCCAGTCAAATACTTTCACGACAGCGAAGACGAACTCAGCGATGAGAAGGAAAATGAAAATACCAACGAGTGGTCTTTTTCTGGTAGCGAGTTTGATGACGAGTGAGGAATTCCAAAGTGTTGTGACAATTTTGTGACGCAGATAGTTTTCGTCTGACTGAAGTCTGCGAGCTAACGTTTATGGTCTTGCTTTCGGTGATGCTTTTCAAGTGACTCTTAACTCGCTCTGACTTGAAATTGACTTGAAACCCGTGTTTCCTTCTTGGCTTCTTAACGACCGAGTTAGGATTGTTTTAGGATCAATGCGTTTCGTACCCACGTCATGGGGTGTGGCCTAACAGTGCCGGGAATTCCTCTGTTGCGGCAAAACATGCATTTCTTTTGAGTTATTTTCCCTTATACTTCCCAGATAATGATGGCTACTGCCGACGGAGCGCATGCGGATGCAGTTGTGGGTATTTTTGTAGGTAACTGTAAATACCTCCCCATTTGTATGAAATTATCATTTTTAACGTTGAGTTCTATGAATTAAACCAATCCGGAGCATGTGTATTCATTTCTTCCTTGTTTTCAGAGCGGTTTTCAAAAAACGCTGCTAAGGTGGCTCAGATCAGTTTCAACACTTTCAAGAGACGTTCCTATTACAACGGTTTACCCAACAACAGTTTATCACGTATTGGTAATATTATGGTATCATATGAAGCACCAATTATTGATGAACAAAATGTGATCATTATTGTGACGTAATAAATTACCGTGGCAACAGGAAAGCCCTGTAAAATCACTTTATATTTTGGCTTTAGTTGCTCATAGACAGTGATCAGGAGGCAAAGATGAAACTTCGTGCAAATTAAAAAAAGCAGATTCAGAGCCACCTTATTTTGAGATATGAGCAACTAAAGCCAACATACAGGGTGTTTTGCAGGGCTTTCCCGTTGCCATCGTAACTTGTAACCTACGTCACAATGACTGCGTTTTGTATGGCACCATAACATTCTAAATGTGGCTGGTTTAAATTCTTTTTGATACAAAAAATGAAAAGCTACTCGATTATTTATTTCCTGCCTTGAGGTTTTAAATCGCAACTGTTACCAAAACAGCAATGGACTAAGATGATTCTCCTGTAGTATTCTTGGGCTTCAGACGTGATGGGGTGATCATAAATCAGCTTAAGTTAATCCAGTTATCCACTTGAGACGCGTGCTACATGTCGATTTAAAGTTGTGGCTATGCAGCTGTCCTTGGCACCGCCAAAGATATCAATGCATACGTGACTGTGTTCTTTGTGTTTCCGCTGTTCTGTCCTTTCCTCTCGAAATGAACGAAGCTATACAATAGCGGAACATTTTGCCGGCTTGTACAAAATTGCAGGTGTATAAATCTTATTTTCTGTGTGTTCTAAAGGTGATCGAATGGCCGGGTTAAGACAATCTATACGCCGCCCATAACATTATTTTGACTAAATGGGTGCCTGTACTTGGCTGGTTTATCAATAGCCATGAAAACTGTGACTGTCTATGCGGAGAAGCTTTTCAAGACAAAACGGGATAAAGTTATTGCAAGAGTTATGCTTGGAGTCACCTTGTGTAAGACACGTAGGAAATTCTATGGCTCTCAGGTCGAAAGATGCTCGTAGTTTCGGAGCATTCGAGAAACCACGGGCGGCCTTTTATACTGCGCTGCAAGTTGACTCTGGGCAATACTGGTTCAGAGCCGGACAACAAAATCCGAACATTTTTCTTAACTCGTAACTGACGTGGATTACGATTACGCAAAAAGTTTGGGATCAATTTTTGAACGTATTGATTACAAAACAAGACGGAGTTCCAAAGTTCAGTTTTAACACTACCTCTTTAACTTGTGGTTAACTTGCGCGTGTGGTTTAGTCTATAGTTGGACTCTGACTCTCCGCTCCTATTAGCTTCCGAATTAACAAGGGTACAGTGGGTGCTGTATCTCCGCTTAGTTCATTTTCACGGTGTACGTTACTAAATGAAGATAAAGTTTTTATCCGCCTTTTTCCGCTGGCGGGTACATTTATCGGGGACGTATTCTTCTGTATTTCACTTGGGTCGATTACCCCTTCATTGTGAGGGGACTAAAATGGCAATGTGAGCGTCGTTGAAGTAAAAGCGGAATGTACAAAGGTTCAATTTATAATTATTGTATCCTTACTCTTTAAAACTTTGACCCTTTTATACCCCACCCAAGAAATATCTGTTTTATCTTACCGATGCGCTAACATACTTTTTTCACTTCAGGCTCGTAGTTCCATTTATAGCTCCAGCCTGAACGCTTATCAAGGGGGGTAAAGAACTTGCAATGTCAGTGTGAAGTTTGGAGAAACCCCAATCTAAACTAAAAAAGTAGGTAAAACACGTTCGGCAAGCGGTTTAATTTTGAGAACAAGAATGAGCTTTTCTTCTTTTTTTTTTTTCTTCACGAGATCTAATCAGTAGATTATTTGTGTAAGATGTCTTCATTTGAGCTGGATAGAGTTACGTCTTCCGTTGACTTTGATAAGCCACGGATTAGGCGTCGGACCGGAAACTACAAGCCTATTTAGCGATAGTCGACTGCATGGATATCAACTTGCGGTGTCTGATTTGTCTGATTAATGTGTTCGGGTGAACGTTTTAAAGGTTAATCTCTAATACAACTCAACGTATAGCCTTTTCTTTCAAGCGGGTGTACTTTAAATTTAATCCTGAGATTTGGTTTCGTGGGGATTTTTTATTATTATTATTATTTTTACTTTTATAGATACTACCTAACACCACCAAACCTGTATTCTGCAATTTCGCTTTTAAATCACATCAAGTTCTTTTTCAACAGAAGTTTGGACATTTAAGGAATATAGAACTTAGGTTTTTAACAAACCAATGAGTACCACTTGGCAGACACATTGGCTACATTTTAGGAAGAGTACCTTATAGTGTCTCCATTTAGGGTGGATTTCCATTGTCGTGTATGTTATTATGCATAGGAAGCACATGTGAGATTCCTTTACAGGCGTGTGTGGTGGATTCCTAATCTCGCGCCTCGATCTCGGTTAGCTTTAAATAACATGAGGTAGATTTGGTGATCAGGGTTAGGGTTGGGTGTTTTGTGTGGATTGCATGTCATTATTGCGAGCGCAGAAAATTATTTCACCCCTGTGTTATCTCACTCGGTGGCGTGACCGTTGGGGATCTGGGTTTAAGATGATTGCCCAAGTCGTCCATACGTTCTTTGTTACTTTACTTACCATTCACTACTTACGACTTTCTTTGAAATTAATTTGTTAAAAAAAAATGTACACATTGTTTCTTGCGGTTTGAAGTTATCTTTTTGTACGAATGGAGGTACCCTTTGAAAAGTCTCCATTCACCGTGACTTCAGAAGTTCGAGCTTTCTTTAGCAACTCATCTCTTTTCCTCGTATTATCACTGATTTCTTTGGTGAACCAATTCAGTTTGGCTAGGCTCTGTTTTTTATTCTTGCTTCTGTTTCATAAGTATCTTAGAGTTGAGGTTATCAGCAAATATTTTAGACCAGCTGTCAACAATATCGTCAGCATCTCCGAAAACGAAGGCTGTATCCCACGGAGCATCTCTCAAATCGTTTTACAAATTCCTGCACATCAAAGCGTTTCATTTTCCTATAGGAAAAGTGTTGCTGTTCTGATTTTGTTTACAAGCAATTTTACTTCCGGTAGTGTACGCATGAGCAGTTTGATAAATCGAGTAGCCAATCAACGTAGTTCTGAAAATTGATTATTCCAGAGCTCCGTGTCTTGGTGCTGACTAAAAGATACGTGGGCTCTGGGGACGGGAACGGGGCCGGTGACAATTGGAAATCCGCGCATGCGCATTTGATAACAGTTTGGCCTAGGCCTACACTTTATGTATTGTACATAACCCCTTACATCAAACAAACGTGGCGGATAGCATGTGGAGAGTGCAGTGTAAGCTGTTATGAACTTTTACGCCCTTTTCTTGTCTTCTTTTAAGGCGAGTGCTTCACTGTTGGTTGTAGTTTTCGTATTTGATACGAACTGTTAATGAAATGGGAAAAAAAGTAGGCCAATATGGCCTCTAGTTTTAAACCTCACCATGCCTTGCACTGTCTTGTGTAAATTTGAATAGAGTGATTAAGCTCGTTCAGCTGCATCAGATTAAGCAGAGATTTAAATAATTATTTGTCCTGTCTTGGTAGCCATCACAAGCAATAATAATTATTGTTATGTTCAAATCCCCTCTGGTGGGAAGCAGAGAACTTGTTTTGTGTTTATTGTGTCTCCAGCTTGCACAGAAACTTGGCGGAATTGCGCAAATTTGGTCAAAATTGTCAAAATTTGGTGGAATTGTCTAAAAAATTGCCAACTTGTTGTCGTGGTGCAACTGATTTTTGTTTTGTGACTATCATTTTAAATTTTAAGTGCACCTTAGCTCAAATCATGTTTCAGTGTTAGAATAAAACCAAAATTTTAAGGTAACATGGTAATCATGTGTTTTGTACCAGATCAAAAGAAAACATTTCAGGTTAAGTACACTTAACAAGAACATTTTGATTCTTGACTCACCAATCTTTCATGGATGATTTGTCACAGCACAGTAGGGATACGAGGTGTGAGAGCGCACTGAAGAATCGGAATCCAGGATACTTGCACAACTGCACAGAAGACGTGCTGGTCCATCTCAAGAGTTGGTGACAATTGAAGTACTGCAGCCACACTTCCCAGTTGTTCTGGCCAAATCAGCTGAGGAGCCAACAGAATTTCATTTTGAGTTGTTTCTCATCAATAAATAGCCTTGTCTGACCCTTGCCTTGTCTCCCGATGATGATGACGATGATGAGGTTACCTTTGCTAGCTTGGAAGACTGTACAGAGTACTGTCACTGTTATGTGACCAAGGCAGAAGTGAGGCGTTGCTATGAGCAGCTCTCGGACAAACAAGTTGTCCAAAGTGGACGTGTTTTATTAGGTGGGAACTGGCTCAGGCACATCATAACAACAGGCAATGCCCACCCTGACGATTTGCACCTCTACATCTTTGGCAATGTGATGTTTCTGAGAGCCTCGTTGTGAAGCGACATTGCTGCACTGTTCACATTTGGTTTCCCTCAGCATTTAATCACTGGCCTACATGCAAACATTCTTCCAGGAAGCGTGACGGAAAGACATGTAGCGTGCATTTCCAACCAGGCCATATGAAGCTTATCTACAGGTAAGAGGAACAATCCATTATGTTTCAGTGTGTTTAATTATTACATAGGCATAGACAGGGGTTTCAATAGAAGCTTGTTACTGGCAGCATACCACTGCCTGCTTTTCCTATCAGCGCCAGCTAGTTTGTCTTGATTTTCACTAAAAATCCTATCATAAACTTGTCAAACTGCCACCTACAATGCGCTACCATGGGTGGCTATTTCAAAAGTTACTAGAACCCCTGGATGGATTAACAAGAGACAAATACCAACCCGTCCTTGAATTATTCTAATTCCGTAACCGAGTGTCATTATTACAGTGGGAGTTAAAGCACAAAATTGCAATAACAATAACATGTCAATTGAAGTCTTACAACTAATGTGAAAGCATTTTGAACAAATTAATATTTGCCGTAAAGTACAAATTGCTAGTAATCCGATTTAAGTGTTGTCCCTGATGGGTTCAATCATGAAACCAATATTGTACGCTCAATTTTGAAGGCGACAGAACTGCCTTCATGTCTTGGATTATGGCCACAGGACTCTGGCTTACCACAGAAGAACTGATGTTGGCAAGGTCCTGCACCATCAATTATGTGACGAAGAGACATAATCCTGTGAATCTAGTGGACCTAGCAGTGAGGTTTGGCACGGACTTCATGACGACGACCCTGCAGCAAGTAGAATGAATTGAGGACCTGTGAGGCCCGACTCAGAACTGCTTCACCAGAGTCTTATGGACCTTCTATCCGAAATCAAGTCATCATGGATCCCAGAGGCAAATGCGAGTGTCTTCCAGATCCAAGCAACACAGAGAGAGGAGTGATAATCCTCAGACACTTGGAAAATCTGGTCGTTCTCATCACCAAATGCACCACCATGACGCAAGAAGCCAAATTTGCCGCATTCTTAAAAATGCAAAATTCCATGAAAACGAGGTCGAATAGCCCTATAATGGACTTTTCTCAAGCGATAAAGGCCTGTAGTTTAATTTAAACCAAGAAAACAATCTCCAGGAGCCTTGGAGGCAACGTTTTGGCCATAAATGCAAAGGCACTGAAATTGGCCATTTTCGAGCATTTTGCTAAGGGGTTAACCTTACCATTTTGCCCAAAATGGGCCATTTTAGCAGCATTTTTCAAAAGTGGAAAATTCCATGAAAACAAGGTCGAATAGCCCTATAATGGACTTTTCTCAAGCAATGAAGGCCTCTACTTTAATTTAAACCAAGAAAAAAATCTCCAGGACAAATGGAGCCAACGTTTTGGCCATAAATGCAAAGGCACTGAAGTTGGCCATTTTCGAGCATTTTGCTAAGGGGTTAACCTTACCATTTTGCCCAAAATGGGCCATTTGAGCAGCATTTTTCAAAAGTGGAAAATTCCATGAGAACGACGTCGAATAGCCCCATAATGGACTTTTCTCAAGCGATAAAGGCCTGTAGTTTAATTTAAACCAAGAAAACAATCTCCAGGAGCCTTGGAGGCAACGTTTTGGCCATAAATGCAAAGGCACTGAAATTGGACATTGTCGAGCATTTTGCTAAGGAGTTAACCTTACCACTTTGTCCAAAATGGGCCATTTTAGCAGCATTTTTCAAAAGTGGAAAATTCCATGAAAACGAGGTCGAATAGCCCTATAATGGACTTTTCTCAAGCAATGAAGGCCTCTACTTTAATTTAAACCAAGAAAACAATCTCCGGGAGCATTGGAGGCAACCCTTTGGCCATAAATGCAAAGTCACTGAAATTGGCCATTTTCGAGCATTTTGTTAAGGGGTTAACCTTACCATTTTGCCCAAAATGGGCCAAAATTAAAGTCTTTTTTAAAAGTGGAAAATTCCATGAAAACGAGGTCGAATAGTTCTATAATGGACTTTTCTCAAGCGATAAAGGCCTGTAGTTTAATTTAAACCAAGAAAACAATCTCCAGGAGCCTTGGAGGCAACGTTTTGGCCATAAATTCAAAGGCACTGAAATTGGACATTTTCGAGCATTTTGCTGAACATTTTTCGAGCATTTTTCGACCATTTTGCTAACCTTACCATTTTGCCCAAAATGGGCCAAATTTGCAGCATTTTTCAAAAGTGGAAAATTCCATGAAAACGAGGACGAATAGCTCTCTAATGGACTTTTCTCAAGCGATAAAGGCCTGTAGTTTAATTTAAACCAAGAAAACAATCTCCAGGAGCCTTGGAGGCAACGTTTTGGCCATAAATGCAAAGGCACTGAAATTGGCCATTTTCGAGCATTTTGCTAAGGGGTTAACCTTACTATTTTGCCCAAAATGGGCCATTTTAGCAGCATTTTTCAAAAGTGGAAAATTCCATGAAAACGAGGTCGAATAGCCCTATAATGGACTTTTCTCAAGCGATAAAGGCCTGTAGTTTAATTTAAACCAAGAAAACAATCTCCAGGAGCCTTGGAGGCAACGTTTTGGCCATAAATGCAAAGGCACTGAAATTGGCCATTTTCGAGCATTTTGCTAAGGGGTTAACCTTACCATTTTGCCCAAAATGGGCCAAATTTGCAGCATTTTTCAAAAGTGGAAAATTCCATGAAAACGAGGTCGAATAGCCCTATAATGGACTTTTCTCAAGCAATGAAGGCCTCCAGTTTAATTTAAACCAAGAAAACAATCTCCAGGAGCCTTGGAGGCAACGTTTTGGCCATAAATGCAAAGGCACTGAAATTGGCCATTTTCGAGCATTTTGCTAAGTTGTTAACGTTACCATTTTGCCCAAAATGGACCAAAATATGACAAAATTTAAAGGCTGTACAATTGCATGAAAACGAGGTCTAATAGCCCTGTAATGGACCTTTCTTCAACGTTTAAGGCCTCAAATTTAATTTCAACCAAGAAGAGAATCTTTGGGAGCCTTGGGGAAAACCTTTTGGGCGTAAACACGAAGGTACTGAAATTGGCTATTTTCGGCCATTTTGCGAAGGGGTTACCCTCTCCGTTTTGCCCGAAAAGAGCCGAAATATGACGAAATTTAAAGAGTGTAAAATTGGCATGAGGACAAGGTCTAATAGGCCTATAATATAGTTTTCTCAAAGGTTTAAGGCCTCAAATTTAATTGAAACCAAGAAAAGGACCTCTGGGAGCCTTGAAGGCAAACTTTTGGGCATAAACACAAAGGCTGTGAAATTCGGTATTTCCTGCCATTTTACAAAGGGGTTAACCTCACCAATTTGCCCGAAATGAGGCAAAATATGACAACATTTAAAGAGTGTAAAATTGCATGAAAGCGAGGTCCAATAGCCCTATAATGGACTTTTCTCAAATGTTTGAAGCCTCAAATTTAACTGAAACCAAGAAAAGGACCTCTGGGAGCCTTGAAGGCAAACTTTTGGCCGTAAACACAAAGGCAGTTAAATTCGGTATTTGCTGCCATTTTGCAAAGGGGTTAACCTCACCATTTTGCCCATTTTGTTTAAGAGCTGAAACTTAATTTCAACCAATAAAAGAATCTCTTGAAGCTTTGTAGGCAACGTTTTGGGCATAAACACAAAGGCAGTGAAACTGGCTATTTTCGGCCATTTTGCTGGATGGTAAACCTTACCCTTTTGCCCAAAATGGGCCAAAATGTGACCATTTAAAGAGTGTAACATTCCATGAAGACTAGGTTTAATAGCTCTTTAATGAACTTTTCTCAAAGTTTAAAGGCCTCAGATTTAATTTAAACCAAGAAAAGAACCTCTGGGAGTCTTGGAGGCAAACTTTTGGGCACAAACACAAGGACAGTGAAATTGGCTATTTTGGCCATTCTTCTAAGGGGTTGTTAACCTTAGCATTTTGCCCGAAATGAGCAAAAAGGTGACCAAAGTTAAGGGGCGTAAAATTCCATGGAAACGAGGTCGAATAGCCCTTTAATCTATACTTTAATTTTCTTTGTGTTTTTGTTTTTTGTTTTGTTTTGTTTTGTTTTGCGGGGGGGGGGGGGGGGGGGGGGGGGGCGGCTGGGGGTATAAAAACTTGTGTTCGACTTTATCAGTGCTCACCAGCACACTCGGTTGCCATGTTTTGGTTTCTAACGGTTGCTAATGGGCGATCTCTCGAGACGTCCCGTTCGAGATTGGAATATATCGATTTGCTTGCCACCGCGAGGACGAAAAATAAAAATGAATCCCGCTAAATAGTTACCGCTGTCTGGCTCATACATCCCGCGCAAAAACTCAACCAGTACAACAGTTTACGACTAATGGAAACTACTTCGTGGCTGCAAATTATGTTACGAACGATATCAATGTACAACATAGTACGAGTCCATATGCAAGACGAAATCCCAGATTACAAATCCCAGCCTGGATGCAAAACGGCACGTTATTCGCAGAATATGTGACACAATATCCGGCACCAAGACAGCAATAGGGAATTTTGTATGCATATTCCAAGCGAGCTTGCAGGCAACTGACAGCGAGCTGATCTAAGAGCCCTACTGGTTACTTTTGACAATATCCAAAAGGGAAAGTGAGATACCATACAGAATATACAGAAAATCATATATTCGAACTGCGTAAATGAAATGATAGCCTTGGACAACTCAGTACGAGAACAAATAAGCTCTCCGTGGTCACACTTCAGTCACACCTGAGTCATTCATATAGACTTACTTAGTTAAACGTGGCAACCGGAAAAATAAGCCAGCTAAACTATGAGACAATCGTGTCCAAATTTACGCTTCAGGAATCCGCCAAGTAAGCAGTGTTAGCTAATGTTACTTTAACCCTTTCTTGCCAAACACATCTGTCATGTGGTTCGTTTTACGAAACCACAAACCGCGAGAAGTTAAGAAGGAAAAACTACCATCAGGATATCCGGCATTTCTCGCCTTTGCGTCTGCTCAACCTCAAACCATCAATCTTTCGCTTCAAAAATAGAAAATAGAAACTTGAGTTGATGCGATTTAAAGCTTGAAAGAGTCTCATGTCTGGGCTGGAAGATACCACTTGGGTGCACTCAAGGAGGGTGGGAGGGGGGAGCGCTCTGATACAAAGAGTTAGCACTTCTTGACAGGCTTTGGGTAAAAGTCGTAGCTAAAGCACAGAAATATTTGGACTATTAAATAAACTGGAATTAATCAAATTCACACTAACCTACGATTAAGGGTCTCAACTTGTCTAAACAAGAAATCGTACGCTTACTGCCTTCTTTTACCAGCGGCCAGGGAAGGTGATCAACAATGTTACAGAAACTGTATAGCCACACCCTGTATTTCAGTGTTTTGAGGTAGTTAGTTGAGACATGTAAGCGTAGCACAGCCAGTAATAACAGTTATGAGCTCTCTCGGTTTTACTTCAACCTGACAGCATATTTTTCTACCGATTTAGTTTGTATAAAAAAACGTTCTGTGTCCCTCGGTAAATATGATATGAGCCTAGGCAGTCAGTCCAGTTCGCAGATGTTCTTCTATTAAAAATTTAATTTAGCACAATGTGAAGCAAGAAATTTGATGATAGCCATGCCGGAGATTAAGATTAGCAAATGGAAGATCCTATTAAATAAAAAATAGCTCTTTGTAAACGTCTGGGTTTACCATTGCAATGCATGGGATTACTGTACTCTCTTTAGTTCTTTTACCAGACAACAATGATTACTGTGTGTAACTACCGATCCCACGGGCGCCAGTTGCCATCCACGCGTGTCTAGTCTATGGTACCAACTGAGATGTTTTACAATGAATCATGATTAGAAAACCGCATTGTTAGTTGTCCTCCTTTAATAAAGCAATGCGCTTAAATTGAAGTGTACAAGCTAAAGTTTCACATGGTAAGAATTATGCCGTTCTTAAATAACTCCCAGTTTAGGGTGTGTTTTAGTACAAAAGGCTCTTATGAGAAATAAAAAAGGGAATGACCTTCCATTAGGTATCATAAACTTCGCTTTAAAGCTGATGAGGTTTAGCCGATCTCAATAGAATGAGTCTCGCTCGCCAGCCCCATGAGAGACAAGGTAAATACCGAATAAAGCCATTGAATTGAAGTGCACAAGCTTAAGTTTAAGATCATAAAAATAACGACGTTCTTAAGCAAGCTTTCTTGAAGCCAGGTCGCATTACCTCAGCCAACCAAACCGCATAAATTCCATTAGTTAAAATATTTCAAGTCAGCAAGCTATTTTTTTTAAAGTTATTTTACTGTCTCGGATATTTACATAGGTGTGTTATCGAGAAAGGAGTGATAATTTTCATGAGTTGATCAGTTGGACTGAGATACTGAGTTTTCCAACTCGGTTGAGGAACAGCAAGTGAAGTTTCCAGTTTCCCTGTAATGTTCATTTATAAGCGCGAAAAGAGAATCACCTCTGTGCAGAGGAAGGCAACGTTTACTTAAGTTTTGTTTTCAACAAGGGAAGTACTTTAATCTAATGGTGACGTAATCAGAAAAATCGAAATTTTGGGGAGACAGTGGCGCCAGCGTTATGACCTTTTCACGATCATAGGAAGCGTTTTTGAAAGTTGATTTTCAGTTTGATGAGAGGAGTCACTCAGCTAGGTCTGCGGAAGGCACGTGACTTTTCCTGCTGTATTTTGTGATACACTTAAGAGCCAGCTGTCAATGACATCCCTTTTTTTAATCAAGGTTATAACTGTTCATTGTGAGAACTTTCAAGGTGTAAATACTGGAGCCCTCGCCTAATGATTATAGCTCATCTGCACTTTTTCTGATTAATGCATTTCTGAAAACACATCATTTTTCAGATC
The DNA here is from genome assembly GCA_014634185.1 of Astreopora myriophthalma. Lineage (NCBI taxonomy): Eukaryota > Metazoa > Cnidaria > Anthozoa > Scleractinia > Acroporidae > Astreopora > Astreopora myriophthalma. Next base: position 1,507,861 of record BLFK01000078.1, on the reverse strand, counting down.
TCCTTATTGTGTTAAGTTATATATTACCTTACTCAAATTTCCTGCGTGTCTATAATAAGACAACTTATCGAGGATAGGAAGGGTGTGTGTTCCCTTTGGAAACAAAATTATCAACCACTCACAATATATCTTTTTTCGTCTTTCCGGATAAACAGTTATCACAGTCGCTGTACCGTGTTTGCATTTCCTGTCTTCTTGGTATGATTTTTATTTCAATTAAATTTTGCATCTTAATTCACAGAGGTCCCAATTAGAGGGAAAATTCTTCATTCTTCGTTACTAGTTCGGTCGGAAAAAAGGTTACGTGGAGTAATAATGTCAGATTCGGTAATTGTTTCAGTAACTGAGAAAAAGAAAACGATAGATTATAAAGTACGTGACCTTGTGTGCATAAAATGAAAATTAAGAAAAGATCTCTCTTCCTGTACATTTGAATTTTCATTACAAATAAACAAGCGCTTTCATTTTGGAACAGTTTTGGAATGCGAGATTGAAGGCAATACCCTAGTTGATAATATTAACACTTTCAAGTGTGGCTATCCTATTGCTCATGGGTATTTCCTTTCCGTAAGCGGGACAAGCGAACGATTCGCCGCTCTCCTCGTCTCCACGATTGCTTTCCCTTCAGAAAGTAAACCGACTGATCTGGCTAGCTTCCCGCCTGTTCTTCAGTTCGAGGATGGAAGGTCATGAGTTCATCATCGTCTTTCGGGGACTCAAACACTAATTTTTGCTACAGTTGTGATGTTATAAAATCGTGTGAAAAAATCTCATCTTCCGTCAATGCAAGAAATCTCATTCATATCTCCGTCAACGCCTCTTTTCAGGCGGAAGCTGTCCTTAACTACGGAAATTGCAGTTTAACTAAGATCGACAGAAATTCTAAAATGACAGGAAATGATTGCAAAATCATTGTAGCATGTCTCCAAAGGAATAGAACGATAATTTCTTCCCCATTGAATATCGCGCCCTCTACTAATCATTATTTTCAACGGAATCTAGGAGCATCTTGATAGCTTCGTCGCCAGATATGTATTCAAAAAAAAGGTCAAAAAGCGACGATCCGTCTTTATTTAGCACCGACCCATTAAACCAGGACTTTCTATCATTTTACTACAAATAGCGCGGTCTTGAGGCTGCTTTACGCATAGACAAAAGACTTCCTTGCAACTAAACCAGAACATGCGGAATGAACTCCAGCAGGGAAGCAAACCATACTAACAAAATGCGTCCATCAGTTTGCCCTATTAACAGAAAAGATGGCGATCCTGACTTGAACTCATTTATTAAAATCTATGTCACAGCCGAAAGAGAGGCTAAAAGGTCCGAATTAAAGTCATTTGATGCTCGTAAGGGACCTTTCATTGTTAATCCAGTAATAGGTGACAGCGGAATTCTCCGTCCATTCCCGACTGACTGCTCCTGCGGGTCTCCGAGATTAAGATGGACTAGAACTAGCACGGAATAAAGGCGTACTGTGCGGGGACTACTCCGTTTAATTGGGTTTCCATCGTATGCTCACTGTAGTCTAACCGTGTGAATGCAAGTAAAAAGGCCTATTGAAATCAACTGTCTTCGGCATACTTCAATCGTGTATTTAGTAATATATCTAGATACTAACTTATCTTTCGTTTCAAACATGAACAGAAAACGTTGTCCAGTTTTCTCAAGTTCCTGCAGTTTGTCAGTTGACGAAATCTTCATTGTTGCGGATGACTCTTCCGTTTTGCTTTTTTTTCCCTCAAAACATCAAAACTATGGAGGCAATGCCCCTTCTCAAATCATCGAGAACTTCTGGGGCTCCAAAGTTTGCATGTCTCAACGTGTTCACCAAAGTGTATGTAAGTGACGTAACACAACACGTGCAGCCATATAAGTGGATTCTTTTTACCAAAACGAAGAAATAGACCTAATTGGATAACGCCCAATTCAGATCTCCTGGGGTTAAGATTCTTTCTTTGTTGTATTTGTATTATAATGTAGCATTCGCATTTAAATGATATGGAATTACTTAGAACAAAACATTTTATGCCCAAAGGATTTGAATTGGGTACAACATTGCGTTAGCATTGCGCGTGGGGAAAACATACTGCAACTAGCCTGCAACCTAAGTAATCAGTGCCACCTCTAATCAATACCTATTGTCTTTTAACAAAAGATTATTACATAACAGTAGAGCCTATTGAAATCATTTTCGCATGCTTTTTCGTAAACATTTTTGCATGTTGTTTTCTGGATGGGCTTATAACTACTACAAGGACAAGGCCTTTAACCGCAAAGCACGCGAGCTAGGATTAAATCGAGATTTTCTACGGTGCAGCACGGTGTACAGTACTGGACAATACATACGAAACTGGAAACAGGTTTTCATCCTTTTTACACGTGATTAGTTTTCGCGTTACCCACTATTTGCTTGCGATGTTTTGATTGCATGCTTCGATAAACGCCCTGCATGATCTTTTGGCCTTTCGCCGAGTGCTACAAGGTTCGTTAACCACAGAGTTTGTTACTTTCTCGATACAGGCTTTCGCTGGAGTTGGTCCAAACCAATCTTACTGTTCTTGTCATACAACAGCATTTGACCCGATTGCAATCATGGATGTTTCCTGGCTATCAATATCTCTTGTATTCCACGGTATAATGCAGTTTTATACCCTCCGTGACCTCCGAAAGGGTTTAAATACCGAATTCCTTCACGGAGACTGTATAAAAATGCAAATAAATATTGTATTAAAATGTAAAGAAATACACATTGACACAAATGAGCCAAGTTTCCACTGACACCCACGCTAACACACGTCTGTGAAGTAATTATGCGTTCATGTCACTCATAAGAAAATCCTGAATCTCTAAAACAAAAAAAGTGCTTTCCCTGCAAAAAAGGGTGTACAAGAAAAATGACATTCATGAACGTACTCTTTAACGCTGAACTAACAACGGCTTCAGTCAATGGTTTCGAGCGGTCAAAATCATAGCTTTGGAGTTTAAATTATGGGGATCTCGGCCTCGAAGGCTATGCGAAACTGAACTCAATCTTGATAGCAACGCCTACATCGTTTGTTGTAAGTTTCATCGGGTAAATAATAGTTTTAACCTCAAAACATATGTTTTTTCCGATGATCTTCCGGGATCTGCTTGCAAGAGCAGTGGAAAGAAATGTCAATAGAGGTCCTTTCATTGTTTGGGACAATGACTCGATTGTTTCATTAAACAATGCGTCGATTACATTAGTGACGAACATGTCACTCAACAATGCCAAACAAGACCTTTACCTTGAATTATTCCTTTCATTTACTCAGCGAATAAAACACATTTCATTGGCTAAGTTCAAACTACTATTACGCAACAACAAAATTCCTTCCTTCATGTTTACTTTAGTCGAGATAAGCAATCAAAAACTTGTCACTAAATTATCGACTGTGTTGCGTATCATATTGTTATCAGCTCGAGTGATGCGATCGCTCGTTCTCCTACAATGATTGTGCCTGCGATTCTTTTTATGCAATGCCCTCTGTGTTTACACCTCACTGATGCCCACTGATGCGGTTCTGACAGCAGGAAGTGTGATGATCTTCTCCAACGTGTATACTTTCTTCTTCTAGAGTTACCTTCATGTTTCGTCTTCTTCAGCAAAACGTTCACTAGCTTCTGCTGTAGCGATTTATGCAGACCAGCTAACTTATTAGTTCTTATTGGCCCTCGACCGATTAAGACCTTCAAAGACATCCTCCACTTTTTCCCTATGCTTTTTGAGTGGGCATAGCCGGCTATTACAAGTTTTTAAATAATGAAATTATTGTAGTAAAGATGCACTGAAAAAGCGTGTTGTGCTGACAGTGAGAAAACAAACTGAAAAAGCGTGTTGTGCTGGCAGGGGCATAAACAAATGCAAAATGTCTTTAGCTCAAAAAAGAAAGCGCAATAACGTGAGATCGTGAAATGATGCAGAGTCGAAAGTTAGTTTGAATCTCCGACAAACTATTTCAGCAGATCTTTAGGACAGGTCGCATCAATTTTCATCTCACATTCTTTTGTTGATAAAACATGATTTAGTTCCCTTCTATAACTCATTACGGCCTTTTGCACCGGCATTTCATCAATTTCGTATGAGATTTGTAGAACCCTCAGCGGAGCTAGCTGGCTTCCTCCAGTGTTGGACACGTTAAAAGCTCAACAACGCTACGCTACTTATATCTACCGACCTCCGCATAGAGTAATTCAATTGATTGAAGTGCAACAATATTAGCGATAGTCAGTTTTATGGAATATCTCCGCACAAGAAAATCCGTCAATTGAAATCCGTCAATTTCCACTTTGTGGAAGAAAATCTCTCAGTGGAAATATATAGAGCACTTGGAAAAGTAACTGATTACAATCCCCTAGCCGGTCTTGTACGATAAAAAGCTTCATCAACTTGTATAAAAAGGCTTCGTGCTTTTACAATCGTTGGTTTACGATAATTTCAATTCTGGAATTTCCATGGTGCCTGCTATGTGGTTTTGCTTAATGAGCTCTTGATAGAAGTAAAAAGATTAATCAGTTTAATATATCCGTTTCATTCCCAAATTTAAACAAGGCGCTTGGACTTGCCCTTCATTTCCTTTTAATTTCAACTAATGACACAATAATCTAAAAAGACACAACGAGGAAAGAATTTAGGACAAAGGCACGAGCATGAAATGGTATCAAGTGACTAAGTATATCCATTTTATTTTTATAGACTTATTTTTTTTTTCCTTCTGAAAATAAGAACATAATCTCATCACTGAAAAGTGAAGCAAGAACTTAATAGAGAACAGGGAAGTCTCGCAAAACGCAATCAATTAAACGTAAATCAATCAATTCTTCTTTCTTAGGTCAAGTTCACAGCTGATGCAGTTGGGAGAACTGAAACCAGATTTCGTTAATTTGATTCCAGTTAAGACAGAGCTTGATACTGTCTGTGAAAAGATTGGCGAAAAATATTGGCCCATCCTGTTTTGTTCCTTTTTCCATCAAAATATTTTTTCCTCCACACTGACTGTCCCTTTTAAGTACTTCGATTTCTAAAAAAAGCAGCACGAAGAAAATTATCTTTCAAAAGAACTTGTTTCTACATCAGTACTTGGATGGGCTAAAGTAAATCTGCACTGAAAACGATGAGTCAAAACAAATCATTTCCTATCTAATGTGAGTGACAATAGTAAAACCGACGTTTTTGACTTGGCACGTATCCCGATCTTGGACATCCGTGGCCGAAAACACACACAGAAAACTTTGCACGTGATTGAATAGCCTTTTGTCCATTCAATGAAATGTGCCACTGCAGAAGTCCATAACTTCTGGCAATGGCCATCGACGAAGAAGTGTCTTTTGGTCTTTTGGATTGTCGACCTGTTACTAAAAATAGCATAGCACTGTCCCTTTAAGGCTGTTTTGTAACCGGTTTACAGTATCTCAGCAGAGAGAAAACCGCAAACTTATCTAAAGCCGAGAAAAGCACGAAACAACAATTGAAAAAGTGTACAATACGTGTGAACGGGATTAGGGGAAGTGATTGCGTTTGGCATCTAAATGATCCAAAAGGCAGTAGCCTAAAATTGACGTGGTCAGCATATGAGTGCCTTGTTTTTCAAGGTCGTCTATCCTTTCCTGTTACTTGCAGATTTCCCAAGTGGAGGTTTCTGAACCTTTTTCAAATTTTGTACTTGTGATATTGCTTTTAAAGACCGTGTAACGTTAGTACCTGATAACGTCAACCTGTGATTAGTGTGTCAAATCACCACGAATTATTTGTAGCATTCCCATCTTGTACGTGATGTGTAAAACATTAGACAAACCTAAATAGATCTTTAACTGCACTTTAACCCCACGAAGTTGACATAAGTTTAGTCCGAGTAGCAGGGGTCTGGATTTCTATACGTTTCTAGTTCATGTGCGTGTGATTTGGCTTACATTTTTTTACAGTAAGCAGATGCTCTAAAACACCGGCTTTCATTTGAATGATAGTAAATTCCAGTTTCTTTTCTCTCCTCCAATGAGAACAAGTTCTCATTACTTTGATTCCTCAAACTGATCGAGCTTGAGTTCGAAAGCAGTGGGGGCCGGATCATCTCTAAGGTTTTTGTCATCGAAACCACCTTGTTATTTCCAGTGGGGGTATTACACCGCTGCTCCAAAGCTGATTTCATGGGCCTGTCAAATTGCACGTGTAAAACCTATAGGTTTTTACATTTTTATGGAAGACAACAAACCGCAAGGGTGTTAAATGAACGACGGAAAAGCTGTCTTCAGGATGTCCGGAATTTCTCGCCCTTGCGTATTCGGAAATTTCCTGGGGAAATTTAAGCCCAAAATTGTCTTGCACACTTAAGGTGTTGACTGAATTCCTTTTTGTATAGACTAGCCATTTGCGAGTATCAAGACATTCTAAGGGGATCTGTATTTTAAATGAGAACTAGAAGCCATCTCGAAAGTCCCGAAACCCTTTTAGCATCTTTTTTCCCTCTTCTTCCCTTTTTTAAAATTATTTTTTCCATAATTAAGAAGAGAGGGAAATATTGTTGCCAAGTCTCACGCCGAGAAGTGTCCTTATTAAAAGATACAGAGGAAATCGTGGCACCCGAAAAAGCCGAAAAGCTTCGGGACATTCCACTAAGAAACGCCAGAAGTCCTTTTAAAAGGCAATAAGGCTTACTGTGAAATGATATCGGAAAACATGACACATTGGCAAGACTGCATGCCAATTTACCGCAAATTTAGTTGCGCGCTAGCATATACGATATGATAAGTCCCATCAGTTTGCGGGAAATCGTGGCCAATAATGGTAGCGCGTTTTTAGGAAGCACTCAGTTACTCGATCAGTTACTCGATCAGTCCGGCAGTAACACGGAGATTTCACGCACGAAGACCTCTCACGCTCTATAATCAATATGTTTTAACCAACTATTGTATACAATTCTTGCCCTTCCGCAACATTTCCTGCCGCATACGATTGCCACTGGGTTAAGACGCAGGTTTGAATATCGTATAACGTTTTACCTGTTGGCAATAACCTTAATTTGGTTTGAGTTTTCGGCATAGGTTTTCTTCTCCATCCTAGTATCTTCTAGTCAACGGAGTCGTATCCTCGAAATCGGCCTACGCAAGGCATAGGTTCGATTAATCACCACTGCTGAAATTTCAGTGGCCACCTTAACATTCTGAACCACTATTTTTCCGCACAATTTGCCCAAGACTCCTGTGGTAAGACATCTCCAAATCCAGTCCCACAATTCACCGCCTACCTGAAATTCTCTGGTCTAAAACGTAGCCTGCCTAACAAACAATGCTGGACATATTTGTAGAATAAACCTTCGGCAACGTGTTGCTGTTCCACGTAGAACATTTTTGACGAGTCACCAGTTAGTAATCATGAAACTACGTGCAGGGAATAAAGACGGAATATTTCATTCTAGTATATAATAATAACTGAAAGTAACAGCAATGGTTTAGGCAGTAGAAATGTCAGTCGCTGAGTTCCTGATGAAAAAGTTTGAGTTCCCTTATAACTTAATGGCATCAAGATAGAGAAGAATGGTCAATCAATGGTAGTTTTACGCATTCAGTTCGCGGGCTAATCCTGCTGATCGGCGTAAGAGGCATCACTGACATATCATGATAACACTCGAGATAGTTAAGATACATCAGCAGTACACCTCCCATAGGATATAGTCATTGTAAGAAAGCGTTTTTGGAAAGGCCCCTGGAAGAGTTTATAAGGCACCCACACGGCCAGCTTAATCTTCGCGGTGAATTTTACGCAACTCTCAATATTTCCTTACAAAAATATGCAATACCCAACCAAGCACAGCTTACTCTGGAAAATGGTTACGTTAAAAGCACGTTCCACCGATCAGTTAAATTGCAACTTAAAAATTATCCTCAGAAAGATTTCCGTGATTAATTGATAAACAAGCTCTTTTTGGCATTACACAGTAGTTAGACTTCCTGGAGAACTTGTAAAATCTCTTCCACGTGTTGTCATTAGGCTCCCATCCGGTTCCAGTGGCATTGACCTCTACATTAGGGACCTTACCAGTGAGCCGTCAATGTTTTTTGGGAAAAAAATTCCACCAGTTGGTCGTTAGCTCGAGGCTGGAGACAATGCCGATAATGTGCAAGCGGGGCCGAAAAATTCCAATCTGTCATTTTAGGAAAAGAATTATCTGCATGCTGTTGACAATCTCTGTCGCACCTTTCGTGGTCAAATCTGCTTTGTTTGTAAAAGACGTTGCCAAGCAGCAAGCCTCGTGGAACTGAAATCCTGTCAATCCTCTTACGCTGTTTTCATGCAACTTTACATTAAGCGGATGAACGTGTTAAAGGAAAGTACGCACATTCCAGAGCCAAGAAATTGAATTCTAATCAATTTTAGACGGTTAAAGAACGAAATCTTTTATTTGGTATTTGATCCTTGCACGCTTAAACCTAATTCTCACCAAAAAATAAAACTGTAATATTCGAGGAAAGAAAGGAATTTAAATTTTTGCCTTACTGTCTCCTACAGTTACGACTGCCTTGCGAATAACTGGGAGTGCAGGTGCATAAAAATACAAAGCGCATTAGTGTGAATCAATTCGCACCGCAAAGAGTATTACTGACACAAACACGATAGGCATTCATACAACATCAGGTAATATGAACTTTGAGCTAAGAGTCAAACTGAGTCAAAAATTATACCAAAATTATACCATGATACTTCCCTGGAACGACTGCAGTTGTCAAAGAGCTGCAAAGATCAATTCGCGCTACTTTTTTCAAGTAACGCTTCATTACAAAAGTCTGAGAACAATTCAACTCTTTTATAACTATTAAGTTATTTTAAGGGACATAAATCCTTCCAGTATAGGAAAAAGCCTTGAACACATTTAAGTAATGGGAGCGAAAGCTAGTACTTGAAAGAAATGTTGTAAATTGATATCCTACGGTGTGGGAAAGCAAAGAAGACACGCTTGCACACATCGCCTACATATCAACCAATCACTTAGAGTTCTGATAAGGCAGTCGGGTCTCTTACTCCAGGCTAGTACATATTTTCTGCACGTGTTTTTAGACATGAATATTGCATAATGTGTTCCTTAACTGAGAGCATTTTGAGCCATCATATTCTACAATCGAACCCCGGCTACCATTAATTATTATTAAGTCATCTAGTGTCGGTCAGATGCTCAGGTTTTGAACGGAATTGTCCATTGAATGTTGATTTGCTACAGGTTAATCTTCTACTCAACGATAAAAGATCTTTTGTTTGCACATACAACCCGTGGAAAAGTTTCTTAAATTATACCATGAATCAAACGATGAAGCCGGCGTATTCGCACAAATGGGTATCAATAAAACCGGCTCTATCCGTCAGGACTACAAGGAAATTCACGTTTTGAATGATTCTAGACAAAGTTCTCCTTTTCCGACCCTCTAGGATCTAGCAAGATCTTTATCTCGGCTTTATTATAACGGGGCCCTATAATTGCCGCTCACTAAAATTACTCTGCGCACATGGAAAAGAAAAATGAAAATGGCTGGAATCCGTCATTCGATTATACCAATAAACCGGTCTAGAGTCCATTTGTTTACACTGCGTAACTGACACAAGCATAGCAAAGATACGCAACTGAGTCTACGCAGTTCACGCGATATAACTTTGGGTATGTGATGGTCCTGAAAGGACTTCTTTCTCTCATAAAGTATCTTAGCAAATTTATTTTCAGGAATTTGGTTGGAATTCCTGTAGCGGGAAAGTCGGATTTCTCCCGTTTTCTATGTGATTATGGATGTCATCCAGTTGTTATCCCTCTTCGAGTTAAACCTATAAATCTCCAAAAGTTCCGAAGCGCTTCATGTACTACGCATCGAATTTGCAAAGTTAACGTCTTTAAATCACTCGTTAAGAATCTTCAGGAAAAAAGATAAGGGTAGGGTCGAAGGTCCCAGCTTGATGTCTATAATTGGTAACTGGTGGAGTTTATTCTGATAACACTAGTTAGATAAGACCAAAAGATCTTTCCTTCTCTTTGAGCAAACAGGTTCCTCATCTGATATCTCGAGCGGCGAGGTTCTGAAAAGCAAATGTACGCAAACAGAGTGAAGAATTTGCCTATTCTAAGTAACTTACCCGAAGCGAACGTAATGTCAATATTTAGCAAGAGAAGGGAGACAGACATATTACCTTAGGCGTGTTAATGAATAATTAGCAGTGATCGCTGTTTCTTTGTTAAGATTGATGTTCGAACAAGTCCAGTTTCCGGTGTAGAAAGAGATTAACACTAGGAGTCAAGAGTGTCTTTACAGCCTCCAAACATCTTTTCGCGGAGAAAACCCTTCCGGACGCGAAGACCTTTCAGAGAATAAAGGACCTTTTGATAGAGTTTGCTGGAGTCATGTGACAGCAAAGGACTGTCAATTGCTTACAAGAAAGACAAAACCCGGATTGCTGGTTAGTGATTAAGCCACGGAGTTCATTTCCTACAGCCACATCTCAGATTTGTTGCATTTAACAGGCAATTTGACGGTCTGGTTCTGATTTCAGACAACACATTGCCTTGAATTGCGATTTTGGTGAATGATTTCACAAGGTCAAACTAAAACGCGCAAATCGCAGTGTGCCCTTGACCAGCGGAAAAAGTCCATCTTTCTGCACGAATTTGACAAGTGGTGACAAGTCTCTTTGTGTACTTTGACTCGAATGAACCAATCGTTTTCATCAAAGATAACAATCTGAATGTAAGATGCTTTTATGAGCTGTCAAATCGGAAAGCGTAGAGTGGTGCCCAATTTGGGTTCAAGCAAGCCAGCCTAAACAAGGCTACGCACGAATGGCTGTTCCGTTCCGCGCGTATCATTCACCACACAAACAAAGCTCATCACAATTTTTTTATTTCGAAAGCAACCCAAAATAAATTTACATCCAAATATAAACTACGGTAACGCTCCACCACGAATAAGTTTAGACAGTTTAAAAAAAGGAATTTGAAACTCTGCAGGAACCCTCCGCAGTTTTCTAGCTTTCATCTATGTACATCCCTCGTTTGACCCCTAGTGTAAACTGTGCAGTGAGAAAAAAATCCACGTCTACGCATCGCGCATGGAAATATTTAGACAAACTAATACAGAATTGATAAAAGAAAAATGCTCACTTCCATCAGTCTTGACTGTCGCATGAAAATATTGACAAAACGTCTTGACATTACGATTGTCCCGAAATATTTTTTTTTTTTTACAATCAAGAGCGAGTTCGTTCTCCCTCGAAGCTGTCATCTCCACAGCTCACATCCACGCAATGTTTGCTGTTTCTGTTCCATCAAGGTACTGATCAAACTCTTCTCTGTTGAAATCCTCTTCGGGTATTAACTCCGTGATGTGGGCGAACGGGAAAAGCTGGTTCGCGCTCGTATCGCTGTGCTGAAGGTGAGTAGTGTTCACGTTGCCAGCGATGCATAGGTTCAGTGTTGGTGCATGTACATTTCCGTTCGAGAAATAGAGCGGGGTGACAGACGCCGAATTTAAAGCGGATACACCGCCGGTGTACGGCGCTGGCGAAGTCGACTGTGACTTTGGCTGTAGATTTAGTACCGCGTTTTGAAGGTCTTGCCAACTCGTTGGAAAGTTGAACGCGCTACCAAACTCACTTGAACCAGGACTTGTCTCAGGTGTGGGGAGGCTTATCTCGGACAGATTTGGCAAACCAGGCGGACTACCAAGATGGGACAGCCTTACTTCTCCATTGGTAAACCCTGTCTGCTTTGAAAGCGGCCCAAAATCCGTGGGATTTCCCTCTAGGGAGTTAAACGGTAGTTGCGCGCAATCAGCCGCTGAATTCAGACGCGAAACGTGAGCCGGTGTGTCTTTATGATCTCGCACCAATGCGCAGACCGGGGAAGTAGAGGATGTCATCTTCTTGCAAACTCTCTTGGGATGTTTTCTTCTCCGCGGCCGGTATTTATAATCAGGGTGATCTTTGATGTGCTGCTGCCGCAGACGCTCAGCCTCCTCAACGTATGGTCGTTTCTGTGAACCGTTCAACGCTCTCCAAGCTTGGCCCAGGATTTTACTGAGTTCAGCGTTGTGAAGTTCAGGGTTTGCATCCGCAAGTCGCCTTCGCTCCACTTGGGCCCATACCATAAACGCGTTCATGGGTCTCTTAATTCTGTCAGAATCACTGTCCATGTTAAGATCTTTCTTGGGACCACTTTCTTGCTCCTGCGATCCGAGCAACTTAACATAGCTTTGGTTCTGTTCTGGCTGAACTGAGTGACAAGCAATGGAATTATTAAACCCCAAGGGGCTTAATACTCGCATCGAAGGCAGAGGCGCAGGGATTCTCTTGTTTCGCACTGTCCTGCGATCGGACAGCAGCATTCCGTCAGCTTCACGCATGGCTCTGGACTTCGTACTATTTCGCGTCTATGACAAACTTGTAGTGGACCAAAATTTCTTCTGGTAGAATTTGACTGCCAAAACTCCCCGCTGATATGCTAACTCTAGATATGCATGAACACGTGTGATCGATGTGACAGAACGACAGTTGGAAATAAGGTTGTTCTATATCACGTGGGGAAAAAGGATACATGTTTATGTCATTATGGAACTGACCAATCACGGATTTCAGTTATGACAGGTGTCAAATTATGGGAAGCTGGAGCAATCGATCTGGTGCCAGACTGACTGCGCCCTGAAAGGATTTGTTGCTGTATATTTCATGGGTATTTTACCGAAATATCGGGTTACTATAAAATAACCCCGGGGTCAAGAATGAGCCGAGAAATCAGGAAATGTGACGTTTTGGCTCCAGCCCACAAATTTACAGCGCCAGCACGGCGTATGATTCTCGTAAGATCATGTCGTCAAGTGTACAATACTATAGAGCGGAACTGAAAAGATAAGGTTGTTTCCGTCTGATTTAACCGCGGCAAGGCCCAACCTTTTTTTAACCTGACAACTGCCTTTCATTTCCCTCAATCTTGAAGAGAAAAAAAATTCCATTCTCAAAATTTTCTGACATAGAAACGTCACAGGAACGTTCCACCTTGAGGCTTTCAGTTGAACGGTCACGCTAATAGGAAATAACCCACACGCCTCAAACTGGGTCGCGCTAAACGTGAAACCTCGGAATTGGCGGGTTAAGAGACTTCCTTGCAATCGAAATGTAATAGATGCCCTATAATGTAATGAGAATTTTAGAATACCTTTTGTAAGATGTGGCGAGCTTTGAATACTTTTAGTGAACTCGTGTTCTCGGGACACGATTTCCTCGCTTACTGCCTTGGCCAACTCGGCCTTTCGTGTATCCACCGTCAGTAAAGTCAACACAAATGTCAAACACATTTATACAGCCTCGGACTTGGACGTGATCATAATATTGACTTTAGAAGATTAGACCTCGTGTGCCATGGACTTTTGCCTTAACTAAATCGGTCGTTTCACAGCCGAAAGCGGCCGGCGTGATGGAAACAAGACTGAATTTCTAAAATCGCACCCGAACCAAAAAATGGAATCTCGTTAATAGAGTACGATAAGAAAAGCGTTCAAATTCCCTTAAGACCAGACCTAACCATTCCATCAAATCATAACCTGCAGTGCAGCCACGCCACCGATCGACTCGAGGGTTTCACTTTTTTCCAGGACTGAGAGACCAGACCAGACCATCAGTGCAAAAGAGATATCTGTGATACATGTTATACAAAGCCTAAGCTATCAATGGCGCGATAGCCTGCGTTGGCCTCCCATAGGTCAACAATTTAATCTGGTGAAGGTGACATTTCTAAAATTCATTTAAGTCCGAAAATTGTAGGTTAACGCAAGAAAATGAGCGTTTTACTGCAATGCGAGAGGAACCGAAGCGAACAAGAAGTGTGCCTTTCGAATGCCTCAAAGTATTGTTCCCACTGGCCGTGTTTGGCTTGAACGTTTCCCGTCTCTACTCCTCTCGTGAAGCGTTCTTTTCGTCATCTTCTGCCAAACATCGTGCAACCGGGAATCGCTAGTCGGGAATCGAAATAAGAAAAGCGGGCGCACAACTGAAAAAAACATTGGCGGTGCGGTATGCAATACTGTTTACATTCTTCTACCCTTGGAAATGCGATAAATGTACTATAATCTGATACGAAACCGTTATATACTACGCTAAAATATCAAACGATGAGCCGCCATATTAAGATAAGCACAGTAAAAGCTGATTTACGAGAGGTTCACAAAGACAACCGACTCCCTCAGCCGACAAAACTTCGAGAGAACGAACTTCAGCCCATATACTGCTAACAGAATTTTGATCTGGATAGCTGAAAACAATAATAATAACCACCCCGAACATGCTTAATGTGCGGATTTTTCCTTTTTCCCCTTTTTTGTTTCGTTTTTCCTCCAACCCCGCAAATGCTCAGCTTCGCTATTGTTACAATTCAAAGAATTTAACGTACGGGCAGTTTTTGATAATTGCCTCATATCAGAGTCGCCATATCCTCATAGCTTTTGCATTTCATGACCCATCTTCTCAAACTATATGAAAGGGTGTTGACATCACTAAGTCCGCCCCAAAAAATAGACTCGATACGTTAAGGCGCCCAGCTACAGTCGTTATCAGACGCATTTGGGGAATATTTCTCAGCAAGAAACGCATGGAAAAATTTTTCTTGGTGTAAATACAAACTTTTAGAAATAAGTTATCAGTAGTTACAATGTAAGAGACTGGCAGGCGCCGTGAGCTACAGCTGACACCCAAATCCAGAGCGAAGATTTGGTCGAATATTTACTTATTCCCTTACACAACTTATCTCCCAGTTCCGGTTACATGAAAACCACTCAAAAAGGGAAAATAGAGCTGACAGCTGGACCAGACCTCTCATCTGTATACGATTAGCTCAGGTTTTGTTTTCGTTCCTGAAAAGTAAACCATGTCAATAATGAAAGGGAGAAAAAGGCCTTTTGTTAGCTGCATGCGCGAGAATAGACACACGACACGTGCCTTACCCGCGCGTAAGAACCGTGACCGTGGCACGTATATTAACATAGCAATCAATTTAATAGGTAGCTGGGATGAAGGAAAGGGCTCTTCTCTTACGGAAACAACAACAAGAGAACGCGAAAGCTTGCTGTGATACTTTCTTTTCCCTTTTCATTTCTTTTCTGCCAAATAAAGAAACTGTTTTCCGTTCAGATGCAGTAACAGAAGCGGCTGTGGTTCCAAAAGACAGTGTCCTGTTATGTCTGACATCACGTCTATAGAGCTTGCCGTTTCCTTAAACATGGACACTGTTATTCCATTCCACATGTCTAGAAGCTGCCGTTTTGGAAAGAGTGACATATGGCTTGTTCGCAAAAGGCGAGGGAGCTCAGGTTTTTGTTGATTTTAGGTACAAATATAATAATACATCACTGGCTGACTTCGGTTGCGAAGAATTTTCACCCTGTAGTCCCGTTTGTATTGGCTAGGAAATGAACCGAGTTGAAATTCCGAATTAAAAAGCAACAGGGTTAGATTTAAGGTTAAAATAGGGAAGACTAAAGTTATAGAAAAATGCTGAGGAGCGCTGGGGCTGACTTAATCGCACCATCAGCTCTGCATTATACTAATAATTCTTAGCTTACGAACCAGTTAGGACAGGTGAAAACAATCAAGACAAAAACGTTGACTTGAATAAAATGTGTTATGTTAGTCGAGAAAAAAAAACTGAAAATTAGCGAAAGGAATGCATGTTCTATTCAGGCCACTCCCTATTTTGGAAGCGTGTTCTCTCGCGCGCCAGCTAAGAGCCACAGGTAGCCAATTGGCCAAAAATTACGACTGACGTACCCCCTAGGAAAAAAAAGACTTCTGGCAATCAGGTAAACAAACATCTTAGTTTGTGCAAAGGAACTTTAAGCGGTGCTTGAGCTTTAAACAAGCGTCTGATATTTCCTTCACCTGTAACCTCTTTGCGATTAGTTTACTGACTTACACTAACGAGATTATTTATCTCGTATTATTGGCCGTCCTGTGAGAGAAAATAGTCTCTATACAAAGTTTCTGTGCACAAACCTTACGTTGCATTTATGGCTACCGAAATAACAAATTTTAATCAGTGTGAATAACCATGATACACCAGCCCTGAATCAGCCTTTTTTATGGAACTACAGCTAGAGCTTTGCATAAAAAACGAATTCAAATCCTTAAGTTTTCCCTAAACTTGAAGCACAAAGGCGTCCAAATAAACGATGATCACCAATAAAACGAAAGCTCTGTAAATGCTTTCCAGTTTATATTTTTAAGCGTTCTCGTCGGTCCGCTTTTAAAGCTCATTTCCAACCGTCTCGGCATTTAAGGTTTGGAGATGATAAATCAGTCGTTAAAATGCATTTCAGTCGTGCACATTTTCGGCTCATTTTTTGCAAGACATTTCCGATGTTGACAGTTAAAGGGACCCGAATGGTCTGATAATTTTTACTTCAGGAATTCGTTTCACTATTAAAATGAAAATTTCCGCTACGCCAGGTAGCTTAACCTTGGTTCATTTCCGCACCTGAAGACGGCCAAAAGTCTGAACACTGAGTTTAGCTTTTCCATAATCTTAAGATGTTTTAGCAATCCTGCTGTGTATTTCATGCCCAGTCATGCTTGATAAGAGCAAGCTTATGTCATAGTAGCAGGAGGGAAACTCTGGCCACTCAAGATAAGTAAGATGTACGCTTGTTTTTATAAGTGTTCCCCATATTTGGCTGCCGCTCATCAGGAGCAAAGTTCCGTAATATTTTTCTCTTTCAGATCCTAAGGAGTTTTTAGGTGTTATTAAGTTACAAGCAGCAACGTATTTCAGAACATCAAGTGTTGATATAGACAACTAGTGTACCGTACAACTGATGATAAGACAATGAACACATTTAATATGCAAGTCTATACATGAATTACTGTATCCTTAAATAAGTTGGGCCCCATTTGGGCTTTTCGTTTACATTTGCTCAACGTAGAGAACAGAATGAAATGAAGGAGTCCTTAACAAGTTCTTAACATTTGCCCTTAACAAGTTCGGTTAAATCTAACCGTTTGCTCCGACAAAGGTTAGGACGGTGTATATTTCAGTTTTAACAAAAACGCTCATGCAGCTACAAACAGAACGAAACCTATCTCTAAAACTCCGATCCCAATCTCTCAATTCAAATGTAAAATACAGCGACTGACGATCACGTTTTGACCATCTATTCATGCGGTATGCTTTTAAGTCCTTTATTGACGCCCTCTTGATCTAGGGTGACATATAGTAGTACATAAAATTATACTGCTTGGGAATACGACGAGTCCGAGCAGGCAAACAAAAACAGATTGGGAAATGCAATAAACATCAACAGCAGCCCCCCTCCCCCTCCCCTCTCCAAAAGATAATAACGCAAAAACATTGGCCTTGTGCAGGGGACATTAGTCACAATGAACAGATAACTTCGTTTTTTACTCTTCAATAATCATAACGTCTCCTAACACTATCCACAGTAAGATTGGATCAGACAATAGAAGAACGGAGTAGATTTGAACCACAGAGGAGACGGTTTCTCCTCTTAACAGGTAGAATCGAAATCCAAAACAATCACTACCAATCTTCCAAGTCGTAAAGCATAAGCAGTCGGCCTAACTGTTGCCTAAAGCACAAGCAATCGAGACCCTCCGGTGAAAAAGTGCGAGTCATTAATTTCCCCAAAAGCTGTATGCGCCAGTCATCGTTGGAAAAACGATTCAGATATTCAGATCATTTTCTTATTTTGTCATTGCATTCTGCAAAGATGACAAAATAGGTTTCTCCAAACTTCTTTTTTTTTTTTTGCTTTTCAAAACTTCAGCTTTGGGACTAACTACATGCAGTCCCGCTTCTTCAGCACTGCAATCTTCCTGTGGTGAAGACCAGTAGTCAAAACGGTGTCAACTTCCATTCAATCCTTGATGATGTATTTCCAGCAAAGACAACAAACCAATAATAGCACTAATCATACTCACATCGAAACCCCCAAATTCATTTTTTCCTAAGGTACTCCTTCACCCGAGTTGCACTGAGATTTCCTTTTTTCCTTCTCTCCGTTGAAATGAATATATTTTCTTAGACTCACGCAATTTACTGTGTAAATGGGAAATGTTACGTGTTCTAATCACCCTCTGAAATTGATCTTTTCTTTGACGATATGATTCTCAAACTGTTCGCTGTCAAAGTACTTAATTAAGGCAGGGTTATTTTTGGTTATTTGTTTTTCACTTTTGTTTTCAAACTAAGACGAGTCGTACGACTGAAAAGTTTTTGTTTCTTTGTTGCTGTTGTTGTTCTTCCTCTTCTTCTTCTTCTTCTTCTTCTCATTATTATTACTATTAATACCATTATCATTATCACTATCACTGTCACTGTTACTGTTAAGATTATCATCATAATACTTTTATTTTATTTATTTATTATTACTATTTTTTTAATCAAAGGTTTCTAGTCTTTGCCCCTTTGAACTGATTTTCAGCATTTCACCACGAAAGTTTTACCTACGAGTTTAGTTTACTGTCCCTTTGAAATACTTTTTGGACCCAATCCTTTGTTAACTAGCACACTTCGTTGTCCCAAGAAGGGTTCGGCAAATCCGTCCATGAAAGATCATATGGGAAGCTTTTCTAACAGTCTCCCTGTCCTTAAACAGACTGAATGGGGTCATTTGACATGGGATATAGCTCAAAGAAGGCGGAATATAGATGTGAGAATATGATATGACGACGGACTGCTCATCTTTATTAAATTGTGAAATACGTGAAGACGTTTCCCACAATCATAACATGGGTACTTCCTACGCAGCTGTCTTCTGCCCAAGGTTTAGCTTAAGGCTGAATTGGCACGTACAGGCCTACTAAAGTCGAGCGCAGTTTACAGTACACGCATGCTGAATGTCTGCACAGCTTCAAATGTAATCTAATGTAATGGCATGTTTTGCAGCTCGTAAATTTAAGTGGATTACCAACGGATCAACGCACCAGCCCTGATCAATTGCCGGTTTTCACTGTCACACCATCATCAAAATCATTCAACAAGTAAAGTCAAGAATCAGAGATAAAAGAAGGTGGATACTCAAACAGTCTCGCAAAGATTCAGGTCTGTGCGATGTTTCGTGCGGGAGACATTCGAAGAAATGTTTTACTCAAATTTATGAGGCTTTGTATGGAGACGCCATGTTTCTGTCCCTCTGAGGGGCACAAATATGGCGGCCGGAAGATAACAAAAACATATGTCATCGAGTTTTGCTATAAAAAGCTTGTAGTCGTCTTCTGAGGGCTCATAAACATCTATATGAGTCACTTATTCTCATCCATGGACTGTTCAGATTGCGAAATCTCAGCCAATAAGTCACTTTTTTTAACCTACGTGACAGCATTCTCGGCCGTCATTTTAATATCGTGTCACGCAAAAGCTTAGAAATTCAACTTTGCTTTATGACAAGACGAAAAACCCTATCAAACTGAAAATTTACAAAAAGATAAGTCTTCAGCTGTTCTAATATCTAAAATCTCAAAAGGATTGATAATTCCTTATTTTTTAATCTTGAAGACGTCACGTGAAAACCAAGAGTATTGGATTAGAAAATAGCTGCACTGGCCTTGCAGTGTTCATTTGACCGTTAGCGTGATTAATTCGATAACGCCGAGGGACAATCTCTTAATTGACTGTTACTTGCAACTAAATGCTTGAATCGTGACTGAAAGTTAAAGGTTTCAAGCTAGCAGTATGTGCACGCATGCACACGGAGACTGTATGTAACGTAATGGAATGACCACGTTTTCAGCTCATAGGGATTTCTGTGGGTCGTGCCGATCAACCCAAACTGCTTAATAATGGATTTAGAGCAGGCCTAAGCAGTCAGCCTATTTTAAACAGAAAACTTACAATGATTTATTTGGCAAGGCTTGAAAAGGAGAAAATCTCACTCGGGACTTCTCTTCGCAGACATTACATCCTAATTCTTGACTCGTAACCACTAAACAGTTCTACCTTCTCCGCTGAGAAGGAATGACGATGAATATCTGCAGTCTCGTTTGATCATGGCCTTACAAAGGTCTGAATGATAGCAAAGTGAGATACAGGATGCAAATGTGTCAATA
Source organism: Astreopora myriophthalma (assembly GCA_014634185.1). NCBI lineage: Eukaryota > Metazoa > Cnidaria > Anthozoa > Scleractinia > Acroporidae > Astreopora > Astreopora myriophthalma. The sequence continues at coordinate 1,487,763 of BLFK01000078.1, read as the reverse complement.
TGCATGGAATCTTCGACACGTTGGCCTGGGAGCAGGCTCTCGAAGCTATCGAAAAGTGTGAATTTTTGACAGGTCTCGTAGAGAATTTACCGACACTCTTTAGATAAGGAAATTACTTATCCATGGCTGGACTGCCGGCCCCGATAACTTGTCTTTTCCCAACTGTTCAAAGGATGAAAATACCACAGTTGCTCTTACTGATGATAAATAACGAGACATGTATACAAAATACTCATAAAATACTGATTTCATACTACCTCTACAAACACAATATTACCTGAGTGTGGCCCACAATATTTGGTTCAGTTAACTGCGACTTTAGGCTATTATCTTTCGTGTTACTGAGTTAAATTGCTGAGTGACAACTACTGAAGCAGCTTTAAGAGAAAACGTGATTTATTATTACAAACACGAGTATTCAATCCAGACCACTTGTGCTGTACTTAACTTGACGAATAGACTTCTTCCAGATCAACTTTCAGTCTTTTACATCGATATAATAAGGTACTTTAACAAATTATATGATAGTTATTTGACTGTCTTTGGGAGTTTTCATATCAGTTGATCAGTTTTCCTAAAGACAAGGCCACACAAAACGTATTCCTTAAAGGTCTATAAATTGGTCGGGGATCGAAAGACAAATATTTAACCGGTGTTAACTGCCGGGTCTCGTTTAAGCTGATTCCAGCCAAAGTGTAAAAGCACGTTTGTGCACTGTTGTTCTCCAATGATATTAATTGTAAGGAATTTGGGGATTAATTTTTCCAACAAATAACCCGCTGCCTCACGGTGTCAGATGTAAGACAAAGAACGCTTCTTTTAAGCTGGCCATCGTTCAAACAAAGAATAGTCACCATTGTCGCCGGGTTCTAAGCGGCAGGCAGTTTCTGTGGCAACCGTGAACTGATTTCTGTGCCTTTCAACGGGCATCTTACTCACACAAGGTGGATCATTAGACGAGACCAGATTCAAAATGGCTGATTACAAATTGCACTTCGATGATCCAATTCGAATTCGATAGGCAGTTCAAGTGTACCGTCAAGTAACAGATCTTGAAGATGAATGGTACAATCATAGAGTTGTGGGTATCAAATAGTAAATTCAACTGACTTTGCGAAACAGAAAGGCAACCAAATTTTCGGCGAAGTACATCTTAACCGTGTGGCAGCTACTAAAGGAGCAATAGCCGAAACACCAAACAATCTACAGATCAATCTTACATTTGAGCAAAGAGCAACCTTACGTTAAGCAATGAAATAAGAATAATTTTTCAGCAGTTTTGGTCAAAAACCGGAAGCTCCTGTAATAACGTGTTTAAGCGAGCACGGCCAAACTATGACTTGAACTGAAATGTCCAAGAAGACAGGAAATGCAAGCTTCGTGTGAGGGAACTGAGATAAACGTTTCCTTGCACTTAGTGAACCAAGATTTCCTGTGCTCTGAGCTGAACAGTCTCAAGATGTTAAAACCGTTATCTCAAACGGATTACATTAGCATGAAGTTCTATCTGTGTACGTTTGTGAGTAATTCTGGTCGAGTGAGGAATAACTGGTCATCTATGCTCAGTTTCAAGTCTCTTTCGCCAATTCTCCACATGATTTGTTTAGCAAGAGATGGCAAGCCTTGCTTGCAAAGCATCGAATTTTGGTCATGCGCCAAGTCCTCAGAAGCTCATTAGATCGTGCGACTGGTTGAACTAGAAACACCACATTCATTCAAAACTGAAAGCTATTTTTCTTTGAACATTTTGAAAAATCATGTCTCACTGAAAAGATAGATGTGACATGTTCAATATTTTCCAAGACACATCCAGCATGAATTAAAAATAAAATACTTTAGTCAAATTGTTTCTTCAAGAAAAGTTAGCAACTCGACAAAGTTTGTGCACACGAAAGAGTTCTGAAAGGGATTGAAGGGACTGTGGAGTTGAAACGGGAATGAAAATTGTAGCTTTCGATAGACTTTGTTCTGATATTTGACAAGCGGTGATATCGCTTGCCCTAAGAAATAAAGAAAAGGTCCAAGAGAGTGGCTTCACGAGACTGATTCAAGACTTTAGTGAGGATTTAAAAGTGGTGTTCTTGCGCATAACCTTTCCTTCACCTGTAACCCCTTTGCGGGATCTTCACAAATATTTTAACGAGATTAATTACTTCGGTTCAAGATTTATTTGCCTTCTTGTGAGATCGCATAGTTTCTACACATGGTGTTGATAACATTGTGCATTTTGTGGCTTGAACGACGTGCACGAAATTTTTTTTAAGTCTTAGAATGACATAACTGCAGATGTGCGCACACAGTGCACCTTGAAATACAGCTGTTCATTCTGTCAAAACTAAAACCAAATCCTGGCTCGCAATGCAACCCTTTGAGTCAGCAGAAGTATTCCGGAGAAACGGGTGGAAAGCGAAATATGTAATCTGAAGCAGTCAGTGCAGGAAAGCGAATAGGGAATGTAAAAGGAGCGATCTCGAAAATGTCGATTTTCTCTAATGGTGAATCTCTCAAACGGATTCCTAAAGGATAGACCAATTCGAAATTATTTCGTCGTAGTAACTCTGTCCTCAGCACTGCATGCTCGTTTTAGACGTGATTCTTGAGACTGTCGGTTCCATGCCTCCAATTCCCTGCTGAGTCCATTTCTTTACTTTGTAAGTAAAGTTGCTTTTTAGCCAGTTTTAGCCAGTTTCCAACGACACTGAGTTTCCGAACTGTGCTTATTTATTGCTTTTCCAATGGTCGGACATTTAACATACATACATACATACATCTTTATTTGATAATGCAGGTTACAGAGGATGAGCAAGACCTAAAATCTGATGTGGACCTGCCTAACTATAGTCATTAAGTCATTAAAAAGATACTAACATTTAGGATAAAAAGATAAAATTTACACAAAAGGTATATAGAAATAAATATCATACAAAATAAATATTATAAATTCCTACCATAAAATACAAATTTATTTCAAATATATAAGCCTAATAGACACTTCTAAAAATATAAAGAGTCATCCCATTTCCTTGTAATACAGCGGGAACCTTTGGCAACATTCATGTTATTTAGAAGGTGTTTGTTCGCTCTTAGCCTGATCTTAAATAAACTCAAACTTGAACAGTCCTCGACATAGTTCGGACCACCCTGTTAGTAGTGTAATTAGTGCGCCCTTCAGTGTTTCAAACCATCTTCCGAAAATTCAGCCAGCAATGAGCTTATTGCGAATCGTTGTCGTGTGAGATCATTAAACGCTTCTAAATTGTGTAACGTAACTCAGATGAATGTGTCCACCGGTGCGACCAATTATTCCCACTTCGTTAAAAGAAACAAAAATGGTTAGATCACTGACTTTTGTTTCAGGAATTATTTTAGCGGTTACTTCTGTCTGATCTAATTTGACCCAGCTTCATTTGCGCCTTTCAGTCTAAAGGGTTTAAACACACACAGATTTCCTATAACCTTTAAAGTGTTAAGATCCCGCTAAGCATTTAAATTCCAGTCGGGTTAAGGACGTTTCCGTCCTGATGACATGAAATTGGTGTTCCAATGTCCCACGGTAGGACGTACATAGATACCCGATGTGTGTTACGTTGGCGAGTGGCTTTCTGCTTATATTTGCTTACTGAGTACATTAAGTATTGCCGGGTTTGCAAGGCCCAAGAACCCGTGCTAAGAATGGTCAATTCGTATGACTTGTAAAAGTCAGGCTTAGCTACTTATCTCCTAACCTCGCATATAACTCTGCACGCCATGCGACATGTACCATTTACATCAGTGCACGAAATACTGGGCAACTGCAGCCTCTAACTCTACACAAGCAAGATAGCCTTTATTCCTCAACCGTGACTTTCGATGTTTGTGCCAATTGAAAAATATAAACGAATGTATGAATGTTAATAATCGAGAAAGCTGTGAGAATGAAAACATCATAAACGAATGTTAAGAACAAAGCGAGTCTTTTATCGCACGTATGAAGATTTTTGAACACAGTGAGTGGACCGGTACTTAGGCGATAAAGGCTAACGATGTGTTGGCTATCGTGAAACTAAGAGGTTACTAGAATTCTCTTCTTCCTCTACCCTCTCCACCGACAGGGCTCTCTATTCCTATCTTCTAAGTATATCTGCTAGGAAACGCCACTTTGCTAGATCACGTCCGCATCCGAGTGGCAGAGCCCTCTAAAATCCTCAGACCCATTTCCAGACTATCGTTTCTGTCCAGTATGCTTCAAACTGCACGATGAGCTAATCTGCATGTGGAGTTCGTAATTATCCGATTTGATTTTTCCATTTTTGGACATTACAAAGAGTGTATATATACATATATATATTTTTTGGCTTGAAGTCGCGCAAAGGAATTAATATATACATTAATTCCTTTGCACGACTTCAAGCCGGTGCAAGTTGTTTTATCCTTCTTGAAATTTATTGGATTTGATTTGCCGGAGTTCATCAGACTACAGCTTTTAAAAAGGAAATGTAAGCCTAAAACCCGGAATGAGGAGATCACTTAAGTGCGAGGCCGTGGTAAACCAAATATCATGCAGCGACATTAAGGTCAGGGGCTTTTGAGAACACAGCTTAAACACAGAGTATCGACTCACGGATGCAATGGATATTGAACTTTGTGCCTTTCCACTTTTGCATTTCGGACTTTCTTTTCTCTAGACCTGTCATTTAAAAATTGTCACATGAAGTGCCGTATTTTGGTTAACAGATCTGTCAAAACACCTGTGCTGCAACTGTTGCTATAAGTAGGTGAATTAATCCAGGTGAAATTTAGAAAATCTAAAACATTTTGTCTCGCTCTGTCTACACTTCAGAGAGAGAAAATGCCATGCCCAGTGCTTCTGTTTTGGTATCTGTAGTCGTTAAAAAGAATTATCTTCGATTTACAAGCGAACCGCGAATTTGTTCTTTCACGCAACCTCTAAAATTGTTGACACTGTTAGTATGTGATTGAATTTTGCTTTGCAATTTCCTGCAAACGCTTTCCTCAACCGGAGTTATTATTTTCATGAATATAGCAAAATGCATTCAGTGAAGTAGAACAAAGTTCGTTTGAGGACTTTGTTTTCAGCGGCACCGATGTCAGTCTGGGACCCACGCGGACGAAAATTCGTGCGCGAAAAAAATTTTTTATGCAAGCGATCAATTTGCGAGGCAAAATTATGTCCGAGAAAGCGGATGCACTGTACACGTCTTTCAGCAAGCCTTACGGCGGTGCAAGAGGACGTTTGGCTTACAGATTCTCTTGCCTTTGGGTTGGAACCTACTGAAAATTATCAGAAACATGATGTATTTACAAGACGCTGTTTAAGACTAACATAGTATGGAGAAAAGGCACAGTTCTTCGGAATGGGTCAAATTAAAGACCTCACCCGTACTATTCCCTGTATCCCCCCTCCCACCAACACCCCGCACCCCGCTATTATGACCTTTACCTACGACACGCATCGATTTTTTTTTCCGAGCAAACAAAATTCCCCGTTGGTGTCGTTTAATTTAAAAAGGCTCCCAAAAGTAAAGAACCGATTTCAGATAGCACAGAATTCACGCTCACGGGTGCCTGATGACACTGTGAGGCAAAAAGCTGCACGGCTGGCTCAAAGTCGATCGCATGGCAATCAAATTATAGGCTAAATGTGTGCTTCATACTCCAATGGATGCAAGTGCATCAACTATAAAACTGGCTAAGATGACCAACGCTCAAAGTCACGAGCCAAAACTTCAAAAGAAGCTGCCCCTGAACTCTAGGAATGTTTTAAGTCAGGCTAATGAATGTACTGATACAGAGAAGAAGAAAAAAGCTGCACGGTTGGGTACACACTAGTTGGCCAAGACAGTCTACGTATGCCCGTCAAATAATAAAGTATAGTAAACTAAAATAACTTCGAATTTACAGTGTCATCTCAACAAAGTAGCTGTTAGCAAGTTGTAGTGAAAAATGTGTGTTGTATACTAAGCAAGATGCAAGTGTATCAACTCTTAGAGCTGACTTATAATCGCATTACCAAAGTGTTCTAAGAAGACTGAAGTAACACTGGCTAAAATATCGACGTCTCGATGAGTCAAATCATTCGCCACCCATGCATACTTTTTTTGCAGGTACTTCAAACTAAGAACGGAGAAATGAGACGAAAAGAGGTCTTTTCAAAAATCCTCAAACTGGATGCAACCTAGATTCTAATTAGATTAAATACTTCTTCTAGTCACTGGCTAACTGGTGAACCGAAAGGGTTCCTTCTAGACCCACTCGGCAATGCTCTAGGGCGTGTTTGCGAGCCCACGATACCCATCATGATTGCATTATTTGGCAATATACCATTGTGAGGTAGCACAATAAAAGAGAAGTGAAGTGGAGGCAGCTATGGCTATCGACAATCCTATAATCACCCATTGCTGAATAACGAAATCGTACAATAAGTTAACGTGCATGAGACGGTGTCTGTAATAAGTGACTTGTTGGATGTTCAAGTCTCGAAATGACGTATTCCTTACGGCGAGGGGTTCAAACGCTTACCAGACATCAATCAGCTTTTCAAATTCCTATTTACATCTGGATGGACCTGCTGACATTTTATTTTTTATTTTTTTTTAAATTCCAGGTTGACTGATCAAAACAACAACAAAAATTATTAATAAAAATGACGTTACTGAATAAATACCAGTTCGTGAGTAAAGCCAATTTACGTTTGTTCAATCACGCAAACAAATTTCGAGTTTTGATTTGCGTAGACACATCTGGGCGAGAAACTCAGGATTTCCTGAGGACAGCCTTTCCGCCGCCCATTTCACAGTCCTCGGCTTGTAGTTTTACATACAAATGTCAAAATGTTTGGCTTTTAACGTGCAATTTGACAGAAGAATGAGTTCTGTCTTAAGTTGCAGCAATTTCATGTTCCTTTTGGATCAGTGTAACATCCTTTGTTTTAATGACAAAAATATTACCTTCAAGATAATCCGGATCTCTGTTTATAAACCAAAGCCAAGGCGTTGGGTACAAAAATAATAATACCCTGACTATCACTCAGTTCATTCTCTATTGATAAAATGATCCCAATAAAAAATGCTCCGAAAAAGCTCTAATGAACTTATCCAGTGCTTTTCCGAAGAAAAAAGCCTGACACCACCGGAGCGAAAAACGTGGAGACATCCAGACCCCTGCCTTTCTAAGTACTAAACTTATGTCAACTTCTTGGGGTTAAAGTGCGGTTGAGAAGTTATTTTGGCTTGTCTTATGTATTACACATCACGTACGAGATAGCAACATCACAAATGATTCACGTTCGGTGATCATGAGGTGACACACTTTCATAACAGGAATGTACAAACTTGGAAAAGGTTTCAAAAAAAAACTTCACTTAGAAAATCTGCAGATAACAAGAAAATAAGATTTAAACCGCGGAGACCGGGAGCGCTTCGGTGAAAAACAAAGTACTTAGTGCCGACCGCGTCAATTTTGCTCAGTATCAAGTCATTCATTAGTTTGAATTCAAACAAGGATGTCCAAACTACATTACACGAGTATGCTTTTCTCAAAGCTTGATGATGATAGCCATTTTTCGTTTCCAAAGCCCACGGACCCGGCTTCTCTCGTTCAGATGAAAAAATAACTGTAAGCTTAAAACAGCCACAAAAACTGGCTTGAATACGGAAGTACTCAAAATTGACACATTTCACTGATTTTATTTCATGACTCTGCAAGAATGGTATCATCCTGCATGCACGGCTTCAAGGCTTTCTTTGTAGTGAGAGAAAATCAAGTTGGGCACATACTTGCTGTCAACCCTAGGCCAACACAGCAACAGGCTCTACCTCGAGGTGGAATCCAATTAAAGAAATTTGGTACATTACTGTGAACTTGACCTGAGAAGATAGCACTTGATCGAGTTGCATTATATTTGATTGATTGCGGTTACAAGACTTCTGCCTTGTTTTCCCTTGGGCCCATAATTTGTTGCCTTGATAAGATTACATTCTTATCCTAGTAAAAAATTAGAAAAAAAAAAGTTTTGCACCTCTTGGAGTGCAAATGAAAATAACCGATATACATGCCTCAAGACAAACGGGTTCAACCATCGGCTAAATAGAACACAGGTATCAGTTCTTACAGCCGTAATCACCGAGCGCTGTAAGAACTGCCACCTGTCTTCTAGTTAACCGACAGTTGAACTTGTTTGTCTTGAAGCATTTATATTTTATAGTGATATTATTCTTAGTATGGGGTACATTTTTTTAATATTACGGGGGATGTTTGTTTTCATGTCATTTTAGCATACAGGTAATAGGTCACCTGATAGGTGTCCTCAATTAGCTTACGACTGTATAAGCTAGATCACATGCCGCGTTGATAAAATTGTCATCATCGTCATCATCATCATCACCATCAATCGTTTATACACATGGGTGCAAATTCGTGCACTGTTACGACCACTGAGGCAATATTCTCATTCGGAAAATGACAAGGCAGGTCCAAAAGGATTTGTTTAGAGAATAATGCCGATATGCTCATTTTTCAAAATGAGTAGCCATATTGATCTTTTTGCAACCACGAAGAGCTCACCATGCAGCAGCACGTAGCAGACACCATGAAGTTTGTAATTACAGTTACAGTTCAGATAGAATTACATTGCCTGCTTGAACTCTCTGCGTCTCCTTTACGAAATAAAACAAGCATTCCTACTAACACTGGCCATACTCGTGGCTTTCTCCTTAAGGTTTACCACGAAGCCCTCGCTGCGTTTTTCCTGTCTTAATACTGTGAGAGGGAAAAAAAGACACCTAAAATGTTCAAATGTTTATCTCTTTTAAACCTTGCTACTTCACCACCACTTCCAGTTTATTACATTGCGGTTTCAAGACCCCCTCTGTTCTCCATCCGATTATTTTTACTCGGCGATCTTGATGTGAGTATGACGGATCAGTCTAAGACAAGTCCTTTGCTCGCGTTTTCGTAAACATAAAACGGATATACGTAATCACTTGCACGCGGTTTACGCTGTGTCTCTGTCCTAAATCCCTGTCGGTCGCTGCGTTTACTGCAATTATGTTCTTACTTGGAGAAGGGAATGAGAAGGCAAGTCCAAGCTCCTTTACTAGTTCAGCATTAAACGGACAGACTGAAATTTTAAAAATCAATGATAAGTCATGCTGCACCACAGGGAAGATCCGAAGAAAAGTTATAGACTTGAAGGAGTTGGAATATATACAATGTGTAGCCAGAGTAAAGTCTGTTTTAACTTGCCTAGGTTCAGATGGCATGCAGAGCTGATTCGTAAACTTTACGGTCTATATGTTGTCATATGCTCTCCGCTGCTAGCATTACCACAAAAAAAATAATAACTTTACCCTCCCCGTTAAAGTATAGTTTACGACTGAATAATTCTCAGCTGTAAAGTTGCAAAGAGCAGTTGGTTGGATGAATGGCCTGTGACTCAGTTAGCCCGGAGTTTCGGAATTGAAGCACACGGAGAGGAGAGGGGAAAAGACAAATGTTCAACCTGACCTTGATCAGACTGATTTACACCGTCTGCTTAAACTGTCTGCAGTTTTGCCCGGCCACTTCCTTCTCCAACCCACCTTCCTCTTCTTAACATTATGTTCACATCTCGAGAAAGAAAACAAAAGAACAAGTGTTTACCCCGCTTCTATTCAAATAAAACGGACATATTTGTTCACTTAAGTCAAGGTTTTGTACGGGATTACGTTCTTTCTTGAAAGGAAATGGGATAGCCTTGCCGCAAAGCGCCTTTACTGTAAAGCGAATAAACTAAACCGATTTAAGAGAATATAACGGTTAATCTCATTACTACTTGCATGCAAATATAGCATTCCACAGTTAAAATTGTTGTAAAGTAGGAAAAAGAAAGAAATATTCTTGAAGGCCAGACTTTTTCTAATAAGCAGCTGAGGTCTTTAATCGTTCATAGTGAATTGCTAACACAGTGGGCGGGGCTGTATTTCCAACGAACCCTGCTACTTAAATTAGGAATCCCAGCGGTATATATTTTTTCTTTTAATACTAAGTAATTGCCCCAGTTGTTCAAAGGCTGGTTAATTTTTATCTTGTGGACAAGTCGATATCCATCTTTTAAAATTTACTCCTAACCAAGTTCAGCGAAAGAACTTCCTAAGTTCTTCTACACCCTCATGACTACAGCTATGCATACGGTGTGCATACCTATTGTTACACGAGAGTATAAGGAAATCCGACTGAATAAAATTACAGAAACTGGTGGATACAGATCAAGTCAGACACGCAGTCTTTGAACTCAAGGACTGTTGTTAAGCCTCGCCGATTGATACTCTTATCTCAATGTATACCACACTAAAATTGACGTAATAGCATCATGGAGGCAGCGAGGACCTTTACAATACCAGAGATGGCCAAGAGCATGCGCTACACTCACACTCATTAAACCTTTTAAATGCTAACTTGCGAAATAGATTACTTTTAGAGCAGTTTTCCAATTGTAGTGGAAAATCGAACGTGCAGTCTTAACTTATCTCAACTTTGATAGCCATGTACAGCTGATGATGCTCTCTCTCTCTCTCTCTCTCTCTCTCTCTCTCTCTCTCTCTCTCTCTCTCTCCCTCTCCCCTTTGTCAATCAACCGCTGACGCATACAGAGCTCTGTGACAAATTTGTGCAATAAAAGACCTTGCGAGCGGTAGGAAATCATTCATAAGACAACAAAAATCAGTAAATTATGTCTTCCATGCTTTTACTGAACATTTAGCAACACCCTAAGTCACACTTCCCACCACATCAGTGTTTCTTTTATTGTGACGGTTGGTTCCCATTTGGTTTTGTTAGCTCACTCCAGCTGAAACAGGGGGAGGAGCCATCCCTTTTATAGCGCGTCTTCGTGTTTAAGGTGCAGTTACGGATTTGTTTTTCAGTCTTGCAATTCTTTTTGTTTCTCTTGTTTGGGGGATTTTTTATTTCTAGAAACAGGCACTGTCTGGGGACCGGTACTAGTGCATTGCATGTTCCGGTACTAGTGCATTGCATGTTCAGTATTGCTTCTATAATCATTGACTAGTATTTGACAGATCTGTGTGATTTATGCATCTATCAATGTCAAGCCCGAGGGGGGGGAGGGTCAGGCATGGTGTGGGAATTTGACATTTTCTTTAAAAAAAATTCAAATTCCCCACCACCAGGACAAAATAATTGGTCAAAATCCCCACCCAGGGGCAGGTGAAGGAGGTCAAATGTCCTTGAAACCTTGTTGCACACAAGACGAGGGTAATAATCAACCTACAACAGAATCCAAAAAAAAAATTATACATAACCGCAAAAAGTGGTTCATTTCTTTTCTTTTTCAGCATCTTTCCTGGAAAGAAAACTAGATTTTTAACCAGCCCTTCAAAATCCAACAGAAAAAACACAGTGTTCTAAATCTTCAACGATAGTTAACTGATGGGCTGATAAAAACGGCAATGTTTGCATTAATAGCGACAAAATACATGTATCACTCGCCTTTCGTTCAGCCATTGCTCCGGCACCGACGCGGGAAGCCCATCCAAATGCCTTCTGGGTATTTTCCAAGATGGCGGAAAGCTACATTCCAGGCCAAGATTGCGACCATGTCAAATTTCCCCACCGTGGGGATCACGTACGATCAAAATCCCTACCCTGGAGACAGAGCTCACGATCAAACCCCCACGGTCAGCCCGACCCCCCCCCACCCCCCTCGGGCTTAACAATGATAGGTGCATTAATATAGCTCAGGTTACCTGGTACATATGTTTGACGATCAAAGGGATTAGATGCATACAGCAGATCTTTCAGGACTGAAGATTGAGGAACAGAATTTCGTATGTACGATCTTACATCCTTTCAAATAGTTTTAAGCAGTCTTACTAGTTTCCTCACTGGAACTGTCGATGATTCTCTGTCAGTGACGAGGTCTGACATTTCCAACTAAACACAATAAATACATGATGCAAAATACCTTTCGTCTACTTCTGCTGAACTGCAAAACACATAGCTGCTTGCTTTTGCGGGATAAGAAGTCAGCATGCATCAACAGTCCCTTCATCATTAATGACGCTCTTTTCTGCACTCCAACTCTGCACTGCTCAGTATATAAATTCCTCCGTCATGAAGTGCTTTAGTTGAACTTGGCTTCGCTTGATTCGTCAGTTTGTTTGCAGCACCATTACTCAGCATTTGCTCATTCATTGCTTTGGTTCATAATTGTTTCTACTGATTGACCCTTTGATTTTGCTTCACACTGCTCACTTTCCACAGCACTGTTACCACTTTCAAGTGTGAGTCAAACCCCAGAACTAAAAGTTAATGGCGGATCGATCTCTCGGCACTCAGCAACAATCAAAGTTGAACCTCACAATCATGTCATCTTAATATTCTTCGGCTCGTCCCGAAAGTCTGCCGTAGGTTTTACGAAGAACAGAATTATTTAAGAATCTTTTCAATTTAAAATAAGTCACCGATAAACTAAACTAATTCAAGCAGGGAACTATTAACAGTTTTGGAGCAAAAGCAACTTAAGCTAACACAATTTTTTTTTTTTAATTTAAAAGCATTCACTGTATTGTTGATGCTCTGAAGTGAAGAAGACTGAAGTGATAACGGTGCACAACCCGAATAAAAAGCGAACCCTAACCCTAACCCACGAACTGATTGAAAATGCCCCAGATGGACAGCACAATAGAAAACAAGACAACTGATCGTACGGGTAAATCACAATTTTCAATGCCATACAGAGCCTTTTCATTCGTGTTACTGGCGGCCATGTTTCTTCACCGAAACAAATACTTGTTTGAGTAGTTAGAGTAGTTAACGTAATAAGACTCTTCGACAGTGGAGACCCAAAATTATGGAACACCCTGTTGCTGTTAGAGAGAATCCGCTGTTGTCAGTCACTTTTCATCAATGGAATTTGCAATACCAAATCTAGACTCTTGAAAGTGCTGTTATATTGCTATCTATGACATCCATTATTTAATAGGATTTGAAAGTGCTAATCGAATTTCCCGTTAAAAATTGCGCTATGAACTTTTCTGGATTGATCGCCTGGCCTGGAGGCAACTCAGCTGTGACCTTAATAAAACTGACGAGGCTTGGCTTTCAAGGAACTCGGTAAAAAAAATGGTTCAATGAGGTTTATAGAAAGGGTAACACCTGCTAGAGTCATTTAAAAACTCTGACACTTCATTGAACTGAGCTACGAACATGCCAAACGTGCCCAACGAAACTAACAGAGGAAACCATTTATGCTTATTTGACGTCAGATTTGGTTTCGAGATATGATGACGATATCTCGAAACCAAAGCTGACGTCAAATAAGCATAAATGGTCGCCTCTGCTAGTTTCGTTAGGCACGTTTTTTGGAGTAGATCCAAATTACATTTCTTTATCCAGACGCGAGACCCCTGGCCTTTATCGGTTCAAGTTTCTATTTCCTTTTATAGAAGCGAAGTTGAGCAGACGCAAGGGTGAGAAATGCCGGATTTCCTGACTGTGGTTTCCCATTCGAAATTCACGCGGTTTGTGGTTTCGTAACAAGGCACCACTTGACAGATGTGCTTGGCAAGAAAGGTAAAGTGGAAATTGGGCTTAGCTGGCGGATTCCTAAAGCACAAATTAGCCAATGTTCTATTTTCGTTTAGTCTTACATCGTTCCTTGTGACATTTGGGCCTGTACGATGGGTTATATAAGATCATGAGTGAATCGATAAGTGCGATCATCGCAGTTGATGAAGATACTTCAGCAGTTGCAGAGAAGCTTGAAAAAAATGAATTGGACTTCAACCCATGAGCGTGCGATGTACCTATGAGTAGCACAGCTACCCGGCAACCAAAGGTGGTGTAAGAAACTTCGACACCAATTCTCAGCTGTTCAGATTTCCACTAAACAGAAAGAAAATTACTACCTTGAGTTTTCAGTTTTCGGATTATCTACTTTAAACCTCTTTATCCGGGCGGTGTTATCAGTAGTAAAAAAGCGTACCAAGTGTTCACCTCTACTTAATCATAGCTACAGAGTTCTGTCGTTTCCGGTACTGATTGCCGAACGACCCAAGTGTAATCCGCTCACTAGACTTCATAAAGATCGTATCGCTGGCATGGCATGGGCCATTCAGTGCTCTGTACGAAAAAAAAAACACTCTTCTCTGATTCAATTCTTTCGTGATGCCATTTGAATCATGTACACTTGTGCTATTAAAACATTTAAGGCCCCAGTGCCTGAATGGAATTCTGTCTTCTATGAAAAAGCATGGTCTGATCATAACAAACAAATTGATTGGAGAAAGGCGGAATATCTTAATCCCCCTTCCCCCTCCCCGTCGTATATTTAACGCGATAGCCCGAGATTTGGTGCGCTTCAACCAGACCATATCTCAAGGGCGCATTGGCTCAAGCCTGTAGCCCTCATTCCTGAGGGATAACTATTTTTCTTGCCCTGCTCAGCGCTGCCTAGCTCAATGCTGAGTTTTTGTGCTCCAACACCCCCCCCCCCCCCCCCCCCCCCCCCCCC
>BLFK01000078.1:1441889-1473244 GCA_014634185.1 Astreopora myriophthalma | reverse complement strand
AAAAAAAAGATTGTTTCAACTTAAGTGAGTACTAGAATACTTTGAATCCATGCAAGTTCTTTATCTATCTTTATATCAGTGCCGGATGGGACGGGGGCTTAGAGGAGGATCGCGAAGAGTTTGCACAAAAACTAAAAGATAACTAAAGTGGTTGCTCGGGTGTTGACGTAAACATGCAGTAAATGCAAAGGCTGAACACTGCGCGGCCCGCCTTTGTCTTTTTTTTATTTTCTCCGTTTTGCCTTACTATCAATCGTTTATCAACTTATCGCAAAATTTGACCTTAATTGGATTTCTGATCTTTTTTAATTACATAAAGAAGGATAAAGTTCGTTTTAAGATTTTGTTTCTCTCTGTAAAAATGCTTGTCTGATGCCCACCAAAAATCATGCCTGTGGAATACACTCGTTTCCACCCATGCAACACATCGTGCAACACACAGAGCATGAGAAGCTAAACCACGAGGCGAGCGACAAGGAAGCAAATTGATTTGTAGGTAATACCTCGGGGCTCAAAACAACGAGATATATTATTGGGCAATCGTCAGAAACAGTCACCTTATCCGCAAAGAGGCCAGGATAGTATCATGGAAAAGCTAAAGCGTTTAGTCAGAATGTCATGGTGAGACATAGTTAGCCAATCGATTAAGCAAACATACACCCTTAAAAACCCCAAAATTATGTCTACTGGGAGAGTACATTGTTCTCAATTCGAAGAAGGTTACGATCATGACATTGACACTGCGGAAGAGTTAATTGCGAAGAGTTTGCCGGCTAGCGCTTCCTCTCACGGATGCACTGACATATAGCAGAGAGCTTCGGGGCCAACGCAAAGTCCCCTGTCTACAAATGCGAGTTATGTTAAACATCTGCCGGCGTCTATAATATTAGTGACACGCGTGTCGCAAATATCGGATGCAAGCGGATCAATTCATGATCGTCTTAACTCTAAAGCTTCTAAAATGCCGGACTGAATCAAATTTCGTCCAAGTTCACTGTTTCAGAGGGTGACAGTTGAAAAAAAATGCCGTGGGGCAGGAACGAAGTTCTCGGTTATCAATAATCCCCATTAAATAATCACTTTTTTATCCACAAACTCAAAGTTAAGGCCTCTCTGGAATTAAAACAAACCTCTGTAAAGATGAGCTGTTATAGTCAATCTACTACTGTTACATTGGCCATTTCTTCAAAATAGTCAACAGGTGCCTTTAACTTCAGACAAAAGCTTTTCAAAAAGAAAAGCATCCATAGCACGGGGCTCTCCTCCCACGCGTCAGAGTTGAATCAGTGACACAGTTTTACGCTTTCCATCAGTTAAAAAACAGTCCTTTTTTCGAACGGTGGGTGTAAGGGAGTATGCTGTGATATGTTACTCATTTTCCAACTAATTGCATCGAAGACTGTTAATTTTTAGCTTATGTTCTGTTATTTATAATGGCAGTATGAAGTGCAGTGATTAAGAACAGTAGGGTATGGATATCATAATAATAATAATTATTATTATTACTAATATTATTAAAATAATAATAATATAATAATGGATCATTATAATAATAACAACAACAACAACAACAACAATATTTTGCCTGGAGGGTCCTCTCTCCGAAGTGGTTTTAAGGGAGTTCATGGAATTTAAAATTAAATACAATTAGAATGGTAATAACCAACAATTCACAGTATTAAGAAAAGCGACAAGGTTTTTGTGAAAAATTCACTTTTCAGCGTAAAACAACCAAATCGGTCTATTTCATGTGAAATCAGGTGAAAAAGTTGATAAAAGGTGATTTTTAGGGTTTTTTGTTAATAAAATAAACTATAAAAAATAAGAAGCTAAGAGTCTAAAGTGTAAAAGTTGCAATAATACGATATAAGGAGGAGAGGGAGTGGTACTGTGTCTGTACTTGCCACTGACTATTGGTACATGAAACACTTTTGACCACTTACAAACAAAAACAACAGCTGATGGGTGACCAAGGCCATCAGGTGGCCAGGGTATCATGTCTATGTAAGCTGCATGGTATTACAGGTTCTTTGTTGGTGGCTCTCTTGGAAGCATGTGTGTATTGTCTTTAAAATGGTGTTTACTTTTAGTAAGCACAGTGTGTTAGTGTCCTTATCAGTAAAGTTGGCTTGATGGTATATAGGAATTAACAACCCATCCAAAAGGTCAATGACAACGAAACTCAAAGGTCAGGAAAATGGCAGCCGCCATGGTTTAGCAAGTGAACTTTGAATGTCTAGCCGGAGAATCATTAGATTGGAACTAAATATTAACATAAAATTTAATAGAATTCATTCCCTTGTATTCCGCTCTCTGGATCATTCCCAAGAGACAAGTGCAATTTATCAGTTTGTCACAGCAATCACACAAAGTAAGCAATCTAACAAGGTATGTATATTTTCAAAGTGCAATGCATTAAATGGCATGCATCCTGTAAACTGGATACTCAGCAGGGAGGCTATGTGGAAAAACTTGGAATGTCCAACATTATTCTATAAGGTGATTTTCTTGAGCTGAACAACAGGACCCGAAGGGGAACTGTGCTTAAAAATCAAATGTATGAAGCTTGGTTGCATTCTCCAGAGGTAATGGGGGTGGGGTGGGTGAGACTCTAGACCCACAAGGAAGGGGAATGAATTCTTGTTTGTGGTGCATTGTTGTGTGAGCTGACCGATCTAGTAACACAGGTACTACAGTGGTTTAAAAACACTGTGCAATAAAAAGAAACGCAATAAAAGAGTGTGTATGTGCATTCACTTGAAAGAAGGAGGCCTGGATACCAGGCACCGGCGAGACGCTCACAGAAAAATTATTTGTATCGCAATTTACCATTTAAATGGCAATACGAAAATAAATAACAATTTAAAATAATCATTAACGATTAATTACCACCCCAAATGTTGTCCAGCTGTTATTTTTTGACTGCTTAGCCGCATTTTACCGATGTTGGACTGGAGCGATTTCAGAATACCCGTTCACCTATTTACATATTGCCTTCTTCTCTTTTAGAACGAGACATAGATAACAATACACTCTATTCAAATGCTAATGAGTGAGGGGGTATTCTAGAATCTAGCCGTTGGACTTCATGTATACAAATTACCTGTACGGTAGTTTGGTCGTTGTGGATCATCGGTAAAAAGGAAAACACAACTAAATGTAGCTTAAATACTTGGAAATGAAGTTATATTACTTACAGTGAAGAAGGTCTTTCTCCATTCTTGCCGTCTTTCTTCAAGTTACTGAAATAATTCCAAGTGAACAGCTGATGCACTGTGCTCGTTGAGGCTTTGTGACCACCCGTCTTCAGTAACCAGAACACCTTGCGCGCTGATAAGACAAACGACTTCGCAGCTTGGGCACTTTAATCGCGGAAAACCAGCTGGAAATTACGGTGGCCCATAACTTTCACGGCACTATTGAACAAGTCCTCAGCGATAACAAAAAGAGAACGGGAAAAGCAACAAAACGCTGTGGGAGCGTAAACTTTGGCGTTGGATGTAATGGAATCTAACATAGCTTTGGGGTACTACGAGGCATATGGATGAGGCATATCCGTGTTTCTTGTTCGTTTGTCAAGTACACATTTCAAGTTAAGCGGGTCGTGAAATAACCACATATTTCTGATCACGTTGAATACCTTCAATCCAAGTATCTTTCCATCATCATCATCATCGTCATCATCATCATCATCATTAGTCGTCAACATCAACATCATCATCATCATCATCGTCTGTCATCATCCGATGATAGAGTGGCTAATGCAGCTAAAATTTCCGAGCATTTACCCATCCAAAGGTTAACCAATAAGATTACACACACGCCGGCCACACCATAACACTGGGAACTACGTTCCTACATCCCATACATCTTTATCCTGCGTAGCAGGCGCTCGAGTGGGGAGAGCGTGAAGTTCTTGGGCACGCACGCGAGAGAAAACGTGTTTTCGGTAAGACAGTCGTGTAAGACAGTCGTGAAACACTTCTTGAATAAAAGCTGTCTTTAATTTATTTTCATTTTATTTACTTGCATAAAAAGCATCAAATATCCTAGAGTGTACTAAGGAACTTCAAGAAAAAATCAGGTACTAAATTGACAGTCTAGAAACGAGAACCAAAACGTTCATGAAATTTACAAAAAGTCATGTTCGGATTGCCGGATTGCTTTATTCACAATAAATAGTTGATCAACGGTGGAATAGTAGGTGTTAGCCCAGGACATTAACCCATAGGTAGAAATATTATATTAAATTGACCAAATGAAAATCAATGTTGATATTTACGAGGTAACCTTGCCTGGAAAGTAGTATACCCACGTTCCAGGATAAACTGAAAAGTCAAGTAATCTCATTTTCTGTAGTTTACTATGTCCCGATAACTTATCTTATATATGACCACAACTACATCGTCTAGTTAACCTTTCAACAAACTGATGAAAGCTGGAGCAAACAGAGATGTAAAAGTAAAATACTTAACCAATCCACAGGTTCAATGAGTAGTTGTGAGTAGGCTGATAATCAGCATTAACGCCGAAATCATAATGTTGATAACCAGACACAAAAGCCGCCTCATTGGCTTCAGTGACGCCAATCCCATGGTCTGCACGAGCACACGATGCTCCTCCCCCACCAATCATCATTACAGCTCCATCTCCAGAACTCCAGTCACACCAGAAGCCGATAAAACTGCCATTTTGAAGCTCACCGTCGCAGCGTGCGTATCCGAAACCCTCCGTACTATGGTACTGACCGCCATATTGGACTGTGCACCGTCCATGACATTCGTCACTGCCCCAAACAACGTTCCTAAAGTTCCCAAAGCTTGTCATTTTCGATCTGAACGTGTGTCCTCCGAGACAGTTATTGGTGGTCTGCAGGAGAGCGGTGTGTTGAGGATCATCGCTGCGTGTGATTTTGAACTCGGTACCGTTGACGAGCCAGAATGTGTTAGAGATCATATCAGTGTTGTTTGAGGGATCTGTTGTAGCTCCAGTAGCAGTTGTCAAGTCATACCACCATGCACCATTGTCTCCCATCCAATTTTTGGCATCACCATTTGAGAAGCGTGCAGCGAGAGTCCAACCTTTGCCTTCAGTCGTCATATCACAGTAAGCCTGATAAGCAAAGACAAAATCATTTCAAGGAAACGCTACTGGGGAGTTTTGTGCCAGAATGATGTTGAGTTTGTTTTTGTTTGGTTGTTTATATTCTTCCTGTAAGGGGATTAATGATTTGGCTCGTAATTGTGTTGGAGAACGATTTTTAAGGAAACAAAATGAGTGAGCATAGTGTCGAAAGTAAATAATAATAATATTAATAATCGTATCATTTACCACTCCACTCAAAGGGCTCCTCCGGGGAACAAATAATACAAATCAACGGGCGGGAATCAACCGGAATCCCAACTGGGGAGGCAGACCAGTTGGCTGTTTATAGGCGCAGAAGCGGAGTTGAACCAGGGACAACAGAGAACAATTCCAGTAGGCGAGCCCCTCCCAGGGGGGTGGGGGATGGGGTCCTTGTTCCCTTGTTCCCTTTAAAAATTTGCTTGTGTTCCCTTGTTCCCGAAATTAATTCCGAACTTTTTCCCAGCTTTTTGACCCTTAAAATGGTTTGTGTTCCCTTGTTCCCTGAGATATTTTGTCTTTGTCCCCCTGTTTCACTGTTCCTCAGTTTAAATTAGTCATGTTCCTTTGCTCCCCAAAACCCCCGGGAGGGGCTCGAAAGTGGTTGGAGCACGACTTGAACCCGGGATCTCCGGATTACGTCCGGCGCCCTAACTACTCGGTCACGCTGCCTCCTCCGAATAGCAATATCAGTTCCGTGTATATTTGTCGTGATCGGCAAACAAACGCTAAATTTGAATCGTACACTTGCACCTCGAGGACAAAGGGTCAACCTGCGATACGCAAGTTTAACCCGGTGATAAGTAACTTAAACCAGAGTTAATGCTTAAACCAATTTCAGCAAGAAAAGGACTAAGTTGAAAACGTTAACTTTCTCCGTCGATATGCTTCTCCAGTCTCCTAGCGGCTGAGGATAACCAGCAAGAGTGATCCCAACAAACTCACCGAGAATAAAAATTGACCGTTTCCTATCAGGTAACTTCCATCAACTGTATGTAGACGAGCCCTGTGCGCAGCACAAGATTCTAAAAAGGCTGGGAAAGGAAATGATTAGAAGTAGGCATGACATTTAGCTTGTGGCAGTTTATTTCTACAAACTTCTGTGAACTTACGCGGCTCAGTACTTTAGACCTTTTTCACTAGTTGAAAAAAAATAAAGAATAAAAAAAAGTTGACATCTTTTCCAGGTCAGCTGTAGGACATCCCATATGAGTCAGTTTAAATTACTGCCAAGCTACCCCTCCGTATACCAACATTAACAAGAGTCTTCGCCTTGCCGGCGTGGATGTAAATCTGTCTTCAACATGATTTTTTATGCTATCCGCTGGGCTATTCTGGTCTGTTTAAAACTAGAAGACGTCCATCCTAAAGTATTCTTGAATGACTGTTTGTTTGTTTGTTTGTTTGTTGTTTGAGTGAAGTTAAATAAAACTTAAATAAATTTAGCCGCTGCAAAAAGAATGCAAAACATTTAAAAAGAGAACGGACCGGCTCCAGCGCAAAAAGGAATGGCAGTGGGGCTTCCCATTCTCGGATTTGAGAGGACATTGCCGGAAGTAACGAATTTATAGCGTCGCCACTGAGGCAAAGGACAGTTTAGCTCAATGCTATACTCCTAGACTTGGCCCAAACGCTGTTCGTCTGGAGAAAGTACTTTGGCGAGTTGATAGCCTGTGGCTGTCTCTAAAACTTCTGGCAATATCAACATGGCACAGGCACCGCCCTGAAAGCGACCCTCTTTCACGTAGGCACGAAACAGACTAGATATGCTTAGAATCACTTGAATGACCCAGAATGCACTTGGCGTAAAGGGCTCTTCGACCTTTCAACGGGAGGGAGTTTTGTAAAGAGAGATTATTATGTCTCTTAAATGTGATTAAATAGACCCTCTATGCTAAAGCCGTAAGCGGGCTTTTTAAACAAAATTGTTATTGAGCGTTGTTTCCAGAAAAATGTACTCGTTAACCCACCGGCACATGTTTTTCCATCTCCAAAGTACCCAGCGTTGCAGGAACAAACGTAGGACCCAACATTATTCTGGCAACTAGCATTAGCATCACAAGGTGAGGATGCGCACTCGTCGATGTCTATGGCAAGAAATATCAAACTTCATGAAATTTTCTGCGAACTAATGTGGTAAAAAATAATAATAATAAAATAAAATAAAAAAAATCAGAATCATCACGCCACAGAGTCGACCAGGGTATTGTTTCAACTCCACAAAATAACAATACTCATTTATAGTTGGGTGAAAGTTATTTGCAAAGGTCCGGCTAACAGATTGTTTGAATGATATTTAATCGGAAAATTCGATATAAAACAACTTTAAAGATGGATTCTGTGTCGAGCAACGGATGAGCAGTTTTTGTCCGAAGGCCTCAATAAAAAAGGGGGTTTATTTACTTTATTAATATATTTTGCAGATTTGCAAGAATAGCCTGCCTAGAAAACCAAGATGATATCAGGATAAGACTCGCGTTCCTTTTAATTCGAACAAACTCTTTCGACTGTGATTTTTCAGATTTCTTCTTCCCATATAAACATTACGTATCTTCGTTTTGCCGAAGCATACTGATTCCCATTCTTCCTGGCCATATTTCTGCAGGGCTCAGCTCCTAATCTCTTGGTAAAGGAAAGGAGCCGAAGACAAATGTCAGCCGGTCCCCACTTCTTCAGATCGAACAATCTATTCACATTAAACTTCCAAATGACTCAGAGTACTCGACAGGCAAACGTCTCAATCCTTGTCACAAAAATTATCCGAAGTGCACACAACGCCAAAAGCCGACAAATTCATACCAATACATGTTTTGCCATCTCCAAGGAATCCAGGATTGCAGGAGCAAACAAACGAACCAACCGTGTTCTGACATGTGGCATTGACGTCACAAACTGGGAGAGAGGCAAGGCATTCATCGACATCTGATTTTAAGAAAATATATTGCAAAGAATTATTGTTCGCGTAAATTAAGGTCCTCTTCGATAAAGGAAATTTAAACGCAAACGGTTTACTGTTGTGAAAGATCAACTTATTCAGAAACTGATCTCAGCCTTTGCACAAAACGACTAACGATTTACTGAATCAGTCTCAAAGAAGATACAACTGGCTAATGACCAGTGTTCGATGCAACCTCGCGCCTTTATTAAGGACTTTCCTTTGAGACCTTATTGCACGAGACGCTTTCATTTTCGTAACCGACTTGATCAAAAGATAGTGAAAGAGCAACATAGAAAATACTCCTAAGTTTCGTTTCCTTTTCGTCCAGTATTTTTATAAAGACTAACACAGTTTAGGGACATTCTAATCAAACTCGGGTTGAATCTCCCGTCATAAAAGGGAGAGATTGAGTCTCTTAAATGTGATTGAATAGAGCCTCTAGTCTATGCTAAAAAGCCGTAAACGGGAGCTTTTAAACAAATTTGTTATTGAGCGTTGTTTCCAGAAAAATGTACTCGTTAACCCACCGGCACATGTTTTTCCATCTCCAAAGTACCCAGCGTTGCAGGAACAAACGTAGGAGCCAACATTATTCTGGCAACTAGCATTAGCATCACAAGGTGAGGATACGCACTCGTCGATATCTGTGGCAAGAAATATCAAACTCCACGACATTTTTCTGAGAACTGATGTAAGAACAAAAAAACACATCAGAATCATCACTCCACGGAGGCAGAAAGTGTATTTGGACAACTCGACCAGGGTATTGTTTTAAACTCCACAAAATATGAATACTCATTTATAGTTGGGTGAAAGTTACTTGCAAAGGTCCGGCTAACAGATTGTTTGAATGAGATTGCATCGGAAAATTCATTATAAAACAACTTTAGTCCAGAGGCCTCAATAAAAAAGGGGGGTTATTAGTATATTTTGCAGATTTTGCACCCAAATATCTGCCTCGAAAACCGGGATGACATCAGGATAAGACTCGCGTTCCTCTTTATTCCTGACAAACGTTTTCCGACTCTTTTCCCATATACACAACACGCATCTTCATTTTGCGTCTCCACGTCTCCAGATCGGACAATCTATTCACATTAAACCGCTTCAAAATGACTCAGAGCACTGGACACTAGACAAACGCCTTAATCCTTGTCACGAAAATTATCCGAAGTGCACACAACGCAAAAAGCCGACAAATTCATACCAATACATGTTTTGCCATCTCCAAGGAATCCAGGATTGCAGGAGCAAACAAACGAACCAACCGTGTTCTGACATGTGGCATTGACGCCACAAACTGGGAGAGAGGCAAGGCATTCATCGACATCTGATTTTAAAAAAGTATATTGAAAAGAATTAACGTTCGTGTAAATTAAGGTCCTCTTCGATAAAGGAAATTAAACGCAAACGATTTACTGTTGTGAAAATTAATTTTTTCAGAAACTGATCTCAGCCTTTGCACAAAACGACTAACTATTTACTGAATCAGTCTCAAAGAAGATACAACTCGCTAATGACCAGTGTTCGATGAAACCTCGCGCCTTTAAGTCTTCTGTATTCCCAAAGCGATACTAAGTCAGACCTTCCACTTGTGATTGGCGGAATAAGCCCGAATATCGAAACGCAGTGCGAGGAACAAGCAAAGCTTGTCAGTTGCCAAGTTTCGTGTAATCTTTTGACTAGAATCAGCTGGATTTGATGACCAATCATGACAATTGAGGCCAGGGAAACAAAAGCTCAAGAAACAATTATTTTTTTAAATGCGGGTTGATTTCACAAGGCAACAACAATAGGCATTTGCGTCTAGTCAGTCACGTGGTTCAAAAATCGCCATGCTGGAGAGAAAGAAAATTACCATTTCAAACGATTAAAAAAAATTACCATTTCAAACGATGTAAGCTCTTTGTTTGTTTTGTCCCAGGGCGTAGCTCCCCAGCATAGCGATTTTGTACCACGTGACTGACTAGCTGTGAATAGCCTTTTACCCAAATAAGGTGCAAATAAATAGCCAGCAATGGAACCTTCTCCAAAACTTGAAAAGGATACAAGAAAGAACGTAATTCGAAAATGAGTATTGCCCATTCAGAAGATGCTCTATTTTGATTAGCTACAAGCAGTACAAGTAATCCCAAATTGTACTGTTTATACTTCCATGGAAACGGCTCACAAGCACAGCCACACGTGGTAGGTTTGCGCAGGAGAGAAAGCTTCCTTTTACACGAAAACAATAGTTGGTACATTATTTACCTAGTGTTTCCATGTTGCAATAAAGTGAAATGGTCTTGCCAGGTATCACAGAGTCAAACCAGTACTTTCCACTCACTGCTCGCTGACCATCACTCGCCTTGATCTCTTTGCAGGATTTGGCAGGCAGCTCAGGAATTGATCCAAGGAGCACTGTAAAGTAAACATGGCTATCTAAGGGACAATTTATCTTGCTGCAAAGCTAAGCACATTCACCATGGTCAAAGCTCGGCTCAAACATTTGAGCGTTGAGGGCAATTCATTTTCTTGTCAAGGGTAGCACCATCGAATGAAAGGCAGCAACACCAAATCAATCACCCTCTCCTTCCAGTGGGTCTACTTTGGCAACTCGAGCAAAAGTTGATTTCCCATCGAATGGCCTCATACATTTACCGCAGTTTTACCCTCGACAACTCGAAACTTTTCATTCACAAAGTTTACACTGAATTTCTTTTTTTTTGGGGGGGGGGGTGGGGAAGAAATCCAAAACACAGCTTTTTTCGACCGTCATCTGTTCGCATTTCCTGATTACTCGAACTTCCCGGTAAATCAAACATTTTCTGATTTCCTGTAGAGGTCCGAGTTTTCTATACAGTCAGCTGCAGAATTGTACAAGTTTGGATGCTCCACCACCGCAGAGCGACTTCGCCGGAAAACCTAAACTTCCCCCGGTAGTATCTTTCTGATCCATAGCAGCATTTGCTAATAGTGCCCACATCATCACGGTCAAGTGAAAAACACAGCGAAGCACTGTCTCTAAAACCTGAATCACGAATACAAGAAAATGGCAATAAAATGCTTTGAAGAAATTGTGAAGAGCGAAGGAATGCTTTTGTTTTGAATTTCGAAATGTTTACTAGCATTTGAACCACTTAGCACACTGATACCAACTTACCTGCTTCCGTGCTTCTTTTGAAATAGTATCTGTAAAAATTTGCGACAAAAGCCTCGGGTCTTGCTTCTTTAGTGCGATTGTTTAACTCACATAAGTCTTGGGTGATTACGTAATTAAAGCTGTGGCATCTGAAGTCACCGTTACAAGCCTGGAGGCACTCTAGTGCACTTGACACGTTGACGTCCTTGTATGTAAACCCCTTGAGCATCTTGCCAAAGATGGATTCCTGACTTTTACATAGTTCGGAAAACGCCCTGCAGGACATCTGATACAGCACACAGGCAGCAATGACGTAGATAGGCCTTGCTGTGCGGACCATTCTGTGGCGATGTCAGTCAGACTCCGTTGAAAAAAGGAAACGTGTATCATCAAATGAGTTTTTTTCCTACTTTTGAAGCGATTATTTTGAATTCACTGTCTTGCAGCCGTTCTGCATATATTACAATCAGCATAACTATGCCATTCCGCAACTTATTAGTGCCAGTAGGCTGAGGTTTCACACGGTAAAAATCACACAAAACGCCGCCAAACGCAGTGTTTTGTTCGTTTGTTTGTTTGTTTTTTACGGATGTATCGGACATGCAAGAATTTGAGGTTACAATCTGTATCACGTGACCTACTGTTTCAACGTCAACAAGATTTGGACAGCCATGCTTTTATGTCCATAGTTTCTAACATGCACAATGAAACAGCTCTGCCCTGGGAGGAGCTGTAGAATCGAGGCCTGGGAACGGCAAAAAACTTGGTCACCGACCGGAACATTTAAAACAACACCAAGAGTTTCCTTGACAACAGTAATGTTGGTTTTCTTGTATTAATCTGCTCTGTATTATCTATAAGCTGTAACATTTTGTGACGATCCTTTGAACAATGTAATTATGAATTGCGTAGTATTTTTTTTCCGCCTGGTTTTGTATTAAGAGGCTGCGGTGTTGTGGAAACGTAAAGCCGAAGTACTGTATTCATGTTAATATAAGTTATTGTAAGTTTAATGTCGAGCTTTGCAATGCTACCGTTAATTACAATGTTCACGTTGCTCGAACGATAACAGCTCTGGCGGACCTACACATTCTCTCGCATGCTTAAATACCATGCATACATTACTTTACATATATGGTGGTATACACAGTCACTCCATTACAGTAAGTTAGTGCTACATATCTGTATTTTATATTAAGTGTAAGCGTTTGTGAAGATCAGCAAAACATTTCAGCAAAGATACTTTTGTTCAACGGTTAAATACTTCAGCGGCCCCCAGTTAAACTTTCCAACTGCTGGCCTGGCTGATCAGCGAAAACATGATTACTGGGAACAGGAAACAAATCCGTGACTTCAATTAAACATCGTCCATTACTTCGCGAACTAACTCTGTGATATCATCTTACCTCACAAAATGTGCAATTCAAGGAAAGTTACTTTTTTGCCCCTTCAAAAACATAAAGAGTACTGACTTCAGCTGCATTCAAATCAGGGAAACACCAAAGGCGCTTTCGCAGAGTTTACTAAATAACCTTGAATTACGATTTTAATCATGCCTAACTTTAATTCGTTCAAGGAGGGTCAATTTTCACCCCGCTGGTTACGGATTTGTGTCCTATCAATATTGTAGACTCAAGTCTGTTCTTAGCAACGTTTAATCAATTTTAACACCCCACCAGGGATAAAGCCCAGGATCAGCAGTCCTTAATTTGTTAGAATTTCACAGATAAAAGGGCGTTGTCAAACTGATCTTTCTACATCAAGATAACACATATTCTCTCGATTACCCTTCCTCTTTGCTCAACACGAAATTTCACTCCGATCGGCAATGTCGGTAAATAAAACACTTCATGAGATTTCTTGGACAAGCAAAAACATGATGAATTTTTTATGGAATTTTGATCATACAAATGGAGGGCAACAATATGAAAAAAAAAGGCGGTTTTACCAAGTTGAAATCCGTTGCCATCAGCTAAAGGCAATCATTGCACAAACACGAATTATCATTGTTTACTTAGTTTGATCCACTAAGTAAAAAAAGGAAGAAAAATTAACTTTTGCGATAGCATATGTTTTTTCAGCAACTAAATACAAGCGACTTACAGCTGAACATTGTGTAAACAACTGCGGTGTACAAACATATCATTTGTACTGAAACAAGGTGTGATTTGAGAGCGATTCGTCTTTTTAATAAATAAATCCGATGCCATTTATTTACTTTTCACTACATTCTGTTGAAACAGACTAGTTCAGTGTAGAGACTTAAATAAAGTAAATAAATAAAGTATATTAAAGTATACAAATGATTGCACTACATTGAATAAAAACACCTCAACTCGGGGTTTGTAAATGAAGATTGCAAGAGCTCGGTTGGGTCTCGTATGAATTATTCATGACCACGCCTCACATTTATCTCTGACGGTCATCTTCAGTTAAAAATTAAAGACTCTTCCATTAATCGTCCCCGAAACTGTTTTAGCACAAATGATCTTCAAAGGTGCAGGGTCGATTCTTGCAAACAAGCGTTCCTTGGCGGACGAGTTAAATAAATGTGGATGATTTAAAAATATCCAGTTAACTTTCTTGGTGACTGAATAGAACTTGTGTTGAGACTGTTTACTTTTATTAATAATTGTATTTTCAAGCAAATATCATAGCGATTTATACTTGAATAAACAACAAAGCTGCACAGCTTTTACAATGAGTGCAATTGCTTTACTAAAGAAAAGACCGATAACGTTTAGCCCAGGCTAAACGATCGAACATTTTCGTTCAACACTGTATCACGTATCACTCACCTTTCGATCAGCCAACACCAACGCGGGAAGCTCATCCAAATGCCTTTTGGGTATTTTCCGAGATGGCGGAAAGCTAGATTCCAGGCCAAGATGGCGACCATCTCAAATTTACCCACGGTGGGGATCACGTACGATCAAAATCCCTACCCTGGGGACATCACGTACGATCAAAATCTCTAAAGCAAAAAACAAAAACAAAACAACAAAAAAAAGAAAAAAACGGCAAAGGCAAAGAGAGGATCAACTTACCAATGAAAAAGGCGACTGTCCATGTCGTTTTGAATATTAATAAAGTTCGGCTTGCTAGTATGGCAGCGATCCTATGTGTTAGCAGTTTTGTCTTTCAAAAGTGATAAAAACGCAAAAAAGAGGATTTACAATACGTTTCGTGTTAGAGAGTGCGTTCCTTTGAGACATATACCGGCCGAATGCAATTTAATTTATTCCGGGATATCCCACTGCAGCTATTCTGCTTCTGACAGCAGATTCCGCAGTTTTAATGTGCCCAAATCACATTAAATTCAACAAAAAGACCACAGATGCGATCTTTGCGATATCCTGTTACTCCCACACCGATGTTTATAGCCACAAGAGACTCTACTCCAGCCGAACAGACAGCAACTGAAGCACTGGGTTGCAACACCCAAAGTCAATCAAGAACTGCGCTCACGTGAACAAAATGAGAGCAACTAACTGGTTAATGATCCTATGAACAATTAACAATGGCTTAAACGGGGAGGAAACGACATCTACCCGGCTGCTGGGGGAGATGAGATCTCTCATACCTCGCCTGAGGACACAATTTCAAGTATAATTATTTTGGGCAACATCTTTTTCAACTCATTCGCCAGCACGAGTAACTATTTGAGAACGTTTTATATATATTTTTTATTACTATTTGTGGTGGATTATTTCTCTCTTGGGGGTAGCTGGAGTGAGCTTAATTTTAAGCTACAGTTGTGTAAAAGTCTTCTCTGTTTGTAAAGTTCACCAAGCACGTGACAAGTTACTAAAAGGATACTAAACTATATGACATTCACTTATATTTTTTAACAAATCATTCCTTGCACTATATATCAGTCAAAAGCCAGGCGAGTGAAAGTTAAGTCACTTATGCAAATGTTGTTTTGGTGCATGAGGAAATTGCCTGACATCTTGTCCATTTACCCTTCGTTGTACGGCACTAGGCGGATTATTGCCTTTCATCGCCTGGTCAAGCTTGTTTCCAACTACAATTGCCTTTTCAATTGGTCCGTTGCTGATACACGATCTTAAAATGCTATTTTGTTCCTTCAGTTGCTTCAATTTGTCGTTCTTCATTTTTAATGCGTTAGTCTCCTTGCTAACTTTCTCTTGCAGTGCACGCAAATCTTCTTGCAACCTATGCGTCTGGATGTCCTTTATTTGTTCCAACTCTTTGCCGTATTGATAGCGAATCTTCTCGTTGTTTTCTCTTTCAGTTTTTAGTCGCTCGCTCAGTTTCTCAATCCGCGCCTTTTCAGCATCCACTTCGACTTTTAATGCCTTTGCCTCGGCTTCTCGCGCCCTCAGTTCCTTAAAGTTATCTTTGAATTCTTTATCTAATATTTCTAATTTGTCTTTCTCTTCTTGTAGACCACATTTCTTTACTGCCAAATCATTAACTGCTGTCTCGATAAATCCAAAGCTTGCCCGCAAAATCGGGTCCTTATCAAGTTTTCCAAATGTGAGCTTTCTGTTTTTTTCCAGGTCCATAAACTGCAATCTTTGAATTTCTTCCTTGATGAAGTAGGTTAGATTTCTTACGATAGCCTTTTCCATTTCGTTACCTCCGGGCATATCGCCAAACACAGGTGTCTGAAAATCTCGGCATAGTGCAGATAGACTTCTAACCTTAAGGTAACCTGAAGAAAGATGTTTTATTCGAATCATATTCATGATCCTGTCTGCCTCTTTTTGTAAGCGCTCTTCGTCTCCCACCTGTTTGGTTCCGTCTTTTAATTTTCCTTTCCCTTCATGTCTCATACCCTTGCCAATGGTCCGCGATAATGGATGATTTCTGTTTAAAAGACCGCCCTTACTCTCATTCAAATTCTGTTAATAAAAGAACCAATAAATCATTCAATCGATCGATCGATCAATCTATTACAAAAATCTCATGTTCCTTGTGCTGAGTACCACTCCAACTTAGAACATTTACGACCATGCCACCACATTAATGGAACTGAATTGGTCGTCTACTGAACTGAGTAGTGCAACGAATTGCAGTCCCCCTATGTATATGGTAAACGAAGTTTACACTATAGCTAATGGTATAATTGCGGAACAATGTGCAGCTACTATTTACAATACGTGGTGGAGATGAATTCGGATCACCAAAGACAAATCTAATAGGTGGTCGCACCATTTCGCTTAAAAACCCACGATGAACAGGAAAACCGTAGACGGCCATTTGTCTCTTAAGACATTTTCAGATGCTCGTTATAGAATACTCACGTTTTTCGTTGGATCTCCGGGCTCGGCTTTTACTGTAGTTGGTCTAACAAACTGAAATACATTGGACGTTGGAGACTGACCACCTGAGTTTACCGCATTTCCGAATTGAAAGTTACACTGGTTGGGAGCTGGAGTCTGCCATGCCGTTCCTGTAGTGCTTGTGCCGGGTGCTCCATAATAAAACTGCGCCCCCGTGTGTTGAAATTCGAATGGTTTCCTTTGAGGAAATGCCTGCTTATTAAAAAACGTTGGAACTCCCTGAATTTGTGACGTATTCGTACACTGAGAGGTTTCTCCAAACTGGTATTGTCCTGGGAGGAATGAGGAGTGATTAAAAGTTCCCGGATACCGTGCTTGATTTTGATTGGGTCCAAAGTGTTGAGTTGGGTAATTTTTAGTTCCCTGATATGAAGCCAGGAACGGATTCGTCCCAGGAGGTGGCGCGAACCCTTGGCTAGTTCCAGGATGTTGATTTGGCATCTGATAGCTGGTGCCCGGTTGCTCAGTGGTCCGTTGATGAGGTAATCCGAATGGCAAATTTTGTGCACCAAGCGTGGAACCAGCGTGCGCATTGTGTTGGTAGTGGTTAGTATTCGGAGGTTGAACATTGAAATCGGCCTGTTGCTGAAATCCAGATGCAAACGAATCTGTGTTCATCTGGTCCCTATAAATACAAATAACCAACCAACCAACCAGATTTATTAAAATTCACACAACTCACAGTTAGTAAAGCCTAGTCGGCTACCAGTAGCTACCACGACAGTAGCGTCCAGAGTAAAATTAACAGTGATGATGTGGTTATACCACAAGGCCTCATGCTGATGGCTCCAACATGGTGCGCCATCGACAGCCCATTGGGTTATGATAAGGTCGTAAATATTTGCTTCAGGTTTTGCAATTGTATCGCTTAATTCTGATGCTAACAGGAATTTCCCAGAAGAAGGTTGATGCTTTTTCCATACAGGTAATTTAGGAAAACCTACCTCTTACTTCAATTCCTTGGTAAACTTTGTATATAATAGGTCTTTACTAATCTTTTCTTCTTTCTTCTCGAATCTTTACTAAACATTGCGCGGCTCGAGGGGTAAGCTTATCTGTATTAAATTTGCATTCTCTTGCCAAACCTCCATGGAGCCAAGTGGGCCTCAAATGTGTTTGGTCAGACTGATTGCTATCCCAACTGATGAATTTTGAGTCGAGGCCGATAATCTGAGATAGATTTCATTTAAATGTAGCTGTAACGTACCTTCTTATGTAAACAGATGTTCTTGAAGAATCGCTAGACCTTGCAAAAAAGACTATTATTTCGTTCGCTGTCAGTTTGGTCGATTCTGCGCTTCGCGACGTGTGTCGTCATAATAGAAGATTCAAATCTGCGTGACACGCGCTCAAACGCCCAGGCTACAGTTAACGGCGCGCGCGCAACTTTTGTCAAGACCAGCGACACATTGCGCGATTTTGATCAGACACCACGCAACTGTTTACAACCTCTAATTTCAAGAGCCACTGCGCATGAGCGAACTAGATACCTTAAAGAAAATGGAACCAGTAACGGAACCTCTGGGCATTTAAGCTTAAGCGTTGTACCATGACGAGTCTCCCCGAGATTTCGGCCCGCGGATCGCTTACACCAGTCCCGGCTTCGGCCCCTTGCAACTTTCGGATACCTATCCCCGACAGGCAGTGAGGGAGAGAAATGTCGGCCCCTAGACCGTATGTGACAGATCCCTTTCGTACTCGCAGCTCAGGTCCGCTCCGCCTATACTATATTTTCGATCGATTATGTATGTGACAGTATATTAATTTTGTCCGCCATATGGTACGAGTTTTTTTGGTACGCATTGGAGTCATTCTCGGCCCCAGAGCTCTTTTGTTGCTAGACTTGTAATGATAAAATAAACCAAAAAGAGAATACATCATGTCTCTTGCGAACGGACTCTAAATTTCTCCTAAAGGTAGAGTAGAAATCAATTATTGAAATTGTTGTTTGTTCAAGGAAGGACGTTTTAGGTGTTTCATCCATGTTTGTTTAGTGAACTTTTTTTCGAAGCTACTTCGCTTCACAAGAGTAAATTCAGCTGTAAGTTCAGCTTTTCGCGTGTACCGAGTTGGCCAATCAGAAGTAATTTCATTGTTTCAATTGATGACCAATTAGAACTGGAGGCTTGAGTAGAGCTACCCAGAGCTGTTCCCGCCGTCACGCCTGTCAGACAGGGAAGAGCTCTTGGGTCGAGAATAGCATTGGAGTACGCGTTGGACTTTACGAATGCGTACTTTCCAAAAATGGCAAAATAAAAGGAACCATGCCTTTCCCATTAACCTTTTCTAGTAGCACAAATTGAAAGACGCCATGCCTCATTTCCGATGTTCTCATTAAGTAAGTGATAGTTAAATAAGAACACAATCGCTTCAAGACTTTTGCAATCCCGCTTATTTCTGGCAACACACTAGTATTTGAACGCCCGAGTGTCCTTAGAAATGATCTGGTGAAGAAGCGCGTACCGTCGCATACCGTGCTTTGTTTTCATTATATTTTATTCTTGTATACTCAAACAATTGCCTTTAATTTAAAGTTAAATAAGTAGTCCCAAATACACGTTACTAACAAGAACAAATGACTTGGCATTGCCCAGAACAGGAGTCCGTATGGACTTACTCAAATAATGACATATCCTTCAACAGTGAATAACCAATGTACAATCATCCTCACAAAAGAACAATTCTCCTCACATGTGCGGCTTTACAAATGTAATCCTAACGATTTAATTAGATTTAATTGTTATACTAAAATTTGCTAGCAAATGGACAGGAAACCGTACCGCACCAACAATCATCCCGGTAATGCAACCATCGCGCCCACTTTTCCGAGACCCGAACAGTGTTCCAGTCATTTCCATTAGATGCACACTGTTCATCTAATGAGGGGAGCTTAAAGGAGCTATGTCACGGTTAAATGGGTTTGAAAAGTTTAGCTAAACTTTTCAATGTTTTTGTTTGTAATCCGGGTCAATCTTCTCCATCCTCAACCATCCTTGTTCCTTTCTGGTTTATTATTATCTCTTTGGTGTTTTTCCACCTTTCAAAAGCATTATTTTCAGGTTTCCTTCAATTTAAAGGTAAATTTGTCGGTGATCAAAATACCTCACAATATCGTGACAGAGCCCCTTTAAGCAAGGAGGACCACAAAAGCTGCGCGCACGTCACCCGTCAGAAAATAAAATCGCTTCATCTTTCTATCATAACATAAAACTTTGATAGTTACTGCTGTTGGGCGTGAAAAGGTACATAATGGAAGCGCATACGGCCGGATAAGTTGAACATAGTTTGAACTCACTTGCAGTTGCTTCAGTTACAGAACAAAACTACAACGTAAAATAACTACAATGTAAAATAAGCCGAGAAAGCATCTCTTTTTGACATCTATTCTTTCACATGTGATCTCTTTGCGAATTGTTCCGTCAATTTCCACTCAAGGTCAATGTCACCCAACTGCAAGTAACTCAAACAAAGACCAGAAGCGAATCACGTCTGTGGTCACGCAAAAGGACTCTTACGATTAAGACAACTTTTTGCAATCGTAGTGTTTAGCGAGGTAGATTTAAGTGCAATAGGTCATAATATTTCTCTGTTTTCAGCCTGACTACAGGCTTTTCTTATCATCGATGACATCTTCGCCATCTTCTTTAGCTTTGCTTTTCTCGTTTTCCTTTTCCTTCTCTGGGTTATCTTCGTACCTGGGATGTTGAAAAGGCCTTGGTTAGTCGTGATATAACAATATTAGCTTAGTCGCTTACACGGAAGTTGTATTATCTGCATAAAGTTACTACGATCCACAGCTAAATTAGTCTCTATAAAGAAGTACTCCTGCTCTTCAATCACCGGTACAAAAGACGACATAATTAACAATTAGACCCGTAGCCCGAATGGGCTACGGGTCAATAGCCCATGAGGCGAAGCCGAATGGGCTATTGATTCGTGGCCCTTGAAGGCGAAGGGTCTAATTGTTTTAGTATCACCCAACTCGTCGGACAGAAAAGGCAATAATGAAGTTGGCAAATGCAAGTTGAAGAAATAATTATTTATTTGGGAATAAAACGAAAGAAAGCGTCCCGCTTTTTGCTACTCGAGGTCTATTACTAATAGTCCTCTAGTGGCGTAGCCAATGAAAATGCAGGATTTGCATTAGTCCACTAGTTGGGTGATACTAATTAAAGTTATCACCAATAGATGAGAGTTGGGAAGATGCCTGAAAGCTCTGTGGGAGCCACGAGTAGGCGTGGAGAGTGATCATCACAACGCCGTGAGCGTCAACCACCAGGCACCAACACACTGAATTTCTCAGGAAAGAAAAACACTTACCAAACGCACCTTGAGGGGGGAGGGGAGGGGAAGGAGCAAAAGCGTTTGCCCTACACTGTAAGTAAAGGCAAAGGACAAAGGGAGCAAAATGGCTTGATCACACAATTGAAAAGCACTTGAAAATTCAGCGTCCCTGCAAAAGGCCTCAAACCACCCTGAATATACTATTGTACGAGATTTGTCAGCATTGACTTGAATTAAACCTTGAGCCCCACAAAAAGCTTGAGAAGATTTCACTCACATGAACAGCTCTTTGAGCTCTCCTCTAATCAAAGCCAGTGTGATTGGGGTTCCGAGGCATGCTGGCACTAAATACAGCAGGGCTGGCTGAGCTGCTTTGAATGTGTGCATAACCAGGACAGTGACAACAAGGCCCACAAAATAAGCAATGAATCCAGAGTAGAAATATACTCGGCTTTTCTGGTCTTTCTTGCTGCTGTCAACAAAGAAATGACAAAGAACTGAGATGAAAGTGGATTTGAGTCCTATCTACTGTCACATCCATGATATTTTAATTCAGGATACATGTAATTCATTTTTCAATTCATGAAAATATCTTAAACTTACCTATGATCAAACCTCAGAAGGAGTGCAATGAAAATTCCTGCAAAATAACACATACATGTACAAGAGTTGACAACAACAACAACAACAACAACAACAACAAATTAAGAAAGTTACAAAAAATTAAGGATGTTTGGTCCTTCATATAATAAATCATTTTCTTGGTGTACTACATGTACTTGCCGTTACATCCAACAAGACTAGTTATTAGGAATGATCCAACAGCAACTTCATTTGATATTAATTTTTTTTAAAGCAAGTCAATTCAAACGTTCGTTTGTTGGTTCTTGGGAAAAAAATCCTCTCGCAGTATAGCATCGAACCAACAAGCCCAACCCTCACCAAGTCCGGGTATGGAACACTGGACACACTGGTGGAAGGTGAGTTCTTTCACCACTGTCGACTGCAGTGCAGGTGTACTAGTTGGGACAAGCATGAAAGGTCTCACTGCCATCTTGCTCTTAAGAACAGAAATACTAGATAGAGTACTGACATTCACAATGGCGCCTCAAGGAACAATGCCTCCATATCAGCACACTGTTCGTGTCTCCCAATCACTATTGTGCAAACCCTGCTCACTTTTTCACGCTCTGATGTCAGGGACACCATCTACTACAGTAGGCGTACCAGACCAAGGAGTATCATCCATAATGGTGAAGTGAAGGTTCCATGAGTGGTCTTGGCACACTTCTTGTCCTTTGCTCATTATCCCTTTCCCTCTCAGCAGTATGTTTCTTTACATCGCCGACTAGTTTTAGTTATTAAGTTGTTTATTGATTGCCTATTAATTCCCTTATGAATCAGCTACATGTAGCTTTAACAGCCAGCAGAATCGTTGATTCAGAAAAACCATTATGTCATGTACATCTAAGTCAGGTTGTAATCTGAATTTCACCTGGTATAACGATGTCTCCCAGTCCAAGCATGGCAAAGTTTGTTGCAGAAAGCCCCTTTTCCAGGAGGTCCATTGGAAAAATCACTGCAGAGAAAAAGACCAGTTTTCAAATAACATTGTTATTAAACTGGCAATAAGCTGGTTTTACAGAAGTTCAGCATAGCACATGCCAACATAAATCTCCCCACTTTTGAGAACCTGCAGAAGTCATTCAATTTCCATGTAAAGAGTGCTTTTCCTTTCACTGTGACGAAGTTACTCGAGCTACTAACAGCAAGTACGGTGCCTCTATAAACAAAACAAGGGGCAATAGCTTACATTTTATTGGTGCTTCAAAGGACTTAGCTACTGTGACCATTACATCTGTTCCAAATACCTGACATCAAAAAGTAAAATGAAGCACGATGAAAACTGGGAATGAAAAACATCACTATCATATTTTGCAAATAACTGTGGAGGATCAAGTGATGGCAAAGAAACATGCCTTAAGTGATACATCCAAAGACATGTACCAGCCAGAAGTCTCTGGCACAACATACGCCGTATTCGCAAAGGGTAGACAATAAATTATTCTTTTGTCTTTACGAAAATTAGCCTACCAAACCTCCTTAGAGTGTGGTAAATTGAAAAGAGATTTAGCTCCAAAATGAGGGTTAGAAGGCGTAATCTACATCAACAAAAAATAATAATAAATTGAACACCATTATTTTTTTAATATGGTTTATCACAAATGTAAAACTACCTGCCAACAGACAGAACTAAAACCTGTAAGAAGCAGTCATGTCTGAAATTTCTCTTCTATAACACATAATTATCTTGAGTTTTCTACATGTTCACAAAAAGCTAATAATAATCATTAAGACTGATTACTGTAACAGTCAGACAATTTCCGCAGCGTGTCAACCTTTAAAGGACAAAGTAATATTGTTACTACAAGATTAGTAAAATAATACAAGGTTGCGTACCCAAAATATGTCATAGACAAAAAGTCCTCCGAGAAGTATACAGCCTGTCATAACCGTGTTCAAGTGAAGCAGCTCAACTCCATTGAGAGAGAATGCCAAGCCAAATATATTGTTGGCAATCCAGTGCTGAGATAATACAAGAAGGTATTACATGTACATCACACAGCAGTTTATGGACCTTGGTTTGATTATCAGTACACAACACACATAAACAATGTTTCTGGCTGGGGAAAAAAAAAAGGGCCAGACTTGCTGCACTACTTGGCAAGATAATAATATTGTTCACATAATTGTTTATTAATCCATCTTGACTGCCATGACAACATACTGTATATTGTAAAATTTTCTTAATGGTAAATCCAGGATTATTTTATGCAAATCAGCCTTAACCCACCAACAATTTGAGTGGCTGTGCATTAAATGCAACTTCCCCATGAACTGACCCAGAAAAAGCTAGGATTTGGAGTAAACACATTGTCACATCAACTGTGTAAGCAAGCTTCATGGACTAAAACAATTGAGGATTTATCAGCAACTTTTAAGGATACCAAACCCACAAACTGGCATTAACCAGAGTGAAACAGAATAAACTTTTTTAATGAATAGAAGTCTGTCCTCAAGATAGATCAAATTAATACAACACCACCCATTTCCACCCCACGGTGTACATACAGTAACATATAAAACAATGAATGAAATCATTGTGAAGTGCGGGTTAGAAAGTGTGTCCAGAAAGTGTGAGGATCAGTGAAAAGTGTGAGGATTGTCCCGAAAGTGTGAGGATGACTTCTTCAATTCATATAAAACAATACTGTCTCACCTTTTTCCAAAGATACCAAACACCAAGGACAGTTGAAAGTGCAAGGCACAACATGTCTATCCTGTCAAACTCATAGTTCACCAATTCTAAGATTAGATGTTTTGTCATCAGTTACTATTGTTGTGTGAATATGAACTTCAAGGGCTTGTTACTGTACAGTGCAAACAATGCACCAATAACCTAATAAAACATTAACCCAAGAATAAAAATGCCAATTAGAATAGAAAACTAATGTTGTGGTACCTGCTTTCTTGTCGCCTTTACCCTCAGTCAGATCTAGAGTATAGGTCACATTTGGAAATGATGTTGGTATTATAAGCTCAACACTTGGTCTACAAACAATGAGACAAATACTGGTAAATCATCTGAAAAGGAGTGAAGGATTCAGAAAGATTATCTTAGATAAACAAATACAGTGTACAAAGAAAACCTACATAGAAAGCAAGCAAAACAACACTTTTTACAAGGCAATATCAGAAGTTGGAAGATTAGTGTTACAAAGATAGAGAACATTTCTGAAGTATGGTTTAACATGTGACGTACATGTACCATAGCATACAACGTAAGCACTTGATGATGATGATGATGTCCAGATACAAAATTAAGACTATACCTGATCAGATGAGTCACTGCTAAGACTCCAAGACCAAAGAAGTACATAGCAAGGAGCAAGTTAATGTATTCTTTGCTAAATATCTATAGACAAAAATTAATGATTAAGAAAAAAAGTTCGCAACTTGTACTTTATGATTATAAAAATAATTCAAAAAATTCATTTACCAATCACATGTCCTTGGTCAGTTGTAATGAAATACACTACACAACATTCTCTACACTTTTCAACCATGTTGCATGGTCAGCTCTACATGCAGGTGATAAGGGAGTCAGAACTTTATTAAGATGAAGTTCATGCCTGGCACAACAGCACAAGCATTATATATGTACTAAGTGTCTTTCTTTGTTCCACACGTTTTTATCACCCAAGACACACAAATGGGTACAGATGCAGTACCTTGGGAGCACTCTGACTGACCCACATACCCTTGGAACGGAATAGCAATACTACAGTACATGTACATGTACAAGCTGCATCATGCCATACAAAGTAAGAGTTCCAGTGACAACTGCTTTGAGTCACTGTCATGCTCCATTGTGGGTCACACCTCAAAGCCATGCTGCAGCTACATGTACTAGGTAAACAGAACAGGATCTTGATGTTACAGTGAAAGGGTGAAGCACGCTCTTTTTGAGTGCACTCAACTCAGAAAGCAAGACGTTTGTTGTGGTTGTGAAGATCAACATAAACAAGTCTCCTACAGTACATACCTTGAAAAAGATGTAAAGCCCCAGTAGGGTACAACTGGCAATGATTGGAAACATGGCAGCATCCTTTGATGTCATGCTTTCGGGTGTTTCCCCATTCCTCTGCAATGACCATCAAGAAATACTGTTGTGACTTTGTAAGATGAGTATTCAAAAGTAGGCCCACTACTTGCTAACCCATAATACTATGATGCCACAAACCCATTATTTTTAATGATTACGAATGTTCTCCTAAAAACAACAAAAACTGGACTTGCCTACACTAGATGGGTCTGCCAGAAATTACATTCAACTGAAAAATAATAATGTTCTACATGTATACTCCAGCATAAACTGTGCTTCAAATACTAAATACTTCATGTTTATCATTCAAGAATAATTATGGCTACTTTCAAACAGCCATGGTCCATTAAAGGCTGGTCTACAAACTGAGATACGCAGTGACATATGCATGCACAGTGAGCTCCAGAAACAAGTTGTGGGAGCAAGGGACAAGTCACATTTCCAAAATGGTGGATGAAGAACTTCTTCTACCCCAGTATATTGCTGCTCCATGCACAAAGATGACAGCAACAAGAACGAGAACAAGAAAACCAACAGCTGCTTACACATCTTTCCAGCAAAGATTTTTCCTTTTGTATCCTTGCCTTTTTCCCTTTGTATCCTAAAGTTTCTCGTATAAAACACTTGTACACTTTCAGATGCCATTTTTTAGAACTGTGAGAACTAGACCTGACGGAGCAGGATTGGACACATCCGCGGAGACCCAGGGGGCAGTTAGTCGGGTCAGGAGGGATTTTCATGGGCGAAAGTCAGACGTGGGCGAAAGTTTACTGTAAGAACGAGACGAACCCCTGGGCAATTACTCTTACTGAACCAGTTCCAGAAGCATTTCAGATTCCCCCTTTTGATTGGGCAGAAAAATATTTTTTGTGCATCAAAAAATATTTTTTCTGCCCAGTCTCCATACGGATCCGCTTCGCTGATTGGGCAGAAAAATATTATCCGTAGGGAGACTCTGATGCTGTCTTACACGAAGTACGCGAACTGTCCCGTCACGCGAACTTGTTTTCCACATCTATCGCCATAGTTATGTGGCCCATTCAATGGGAAGATTCCCAACGAGAGTTTCAGAAAAAAATTCAACGAAGTTGAGGAAATCGCAAACTTTAACATGGCCGCAGGACATCAAAGAAATTTTCACGGCAGATTTATCGAAGGTATCGTAAATTTTTATTGCTCTTACGCAATTTCTCCAGTGTTGCATATTCAACTAGTCGAGTAAACCATGTCTTCTTAATATTTTTCTCCTTGTTTGTTGAGCTTCATCTGAAACTTTCCAGGGCGTGGGAATCTCCGTTGATTGGGCCACGTAACTATGTCGATCGATGTGGAAAACAAGTTTGCGTGAAGGGACAGTTCGCGTACTTCGTGTAAGATACATGTAGCATCAGAGTCTCCCTACCGATCCTCT
This sequence comes from Astreopora myriophthalma, assembly GCA_014634185.1. Lineage (NCBI taxonomy): Eukaryota > Metazoa > Cnidaria > Anthozoa > Scleractinia > Acroporidae > Astreopora > Astreopora myriophthalma. The sequence continues at coordinate 1,446,388 of BLFK01000078.1, read as the reverse complement.
TCGCTGATTGGGCAGAAAAATATTTTTCTGCCCAATCAAAAGCAAGAATATGAAATGCTTCTGGAACTGGTTCAGTAAGAGTAATTGCCCAGGGGTTCATCTCGTTCTTACATGTACAGTAGACTTTCGCCCATGAAAATCCCTCCTGACCCGACTAACTACCCCTGGGTCTCCGAGGATGGATTGGACACTATTTACTTGAAATTCCTCTGGCACAAAACCACTGTTTTCTTGTGCTTGTGTTTATGTTGATCAATCTTGATCCCAGAGCCGACTTTTCTTTTGGTCAGCACCAAGAACACGGACTCTGGCCAGTTCCAAAGCAGGAAGTCCCAAATCATGGACTTAGTGCTCATCTACACAGACTAAAAACCTTGAAGCAATAGTGGGTTACAAAAATGGACCTTCGCTGCAACTGCGCATCAATTGGCCGTGGCCAGAGTCCGTGTCCTTGGTGCTGACCAAAGGAAAAGCGGGCTCTGGGAATGAGATTGTACGTTAACTTGTTTACACACTGTCTAATATTCTATAAACAAGCATAAGAAAATGGAAATGATTCCTCTTTCAAGTGCTAATGCTTAAGCTTATGCTAAGGCTTATGTTACGGTGCTTTCACTTTCATTATCTGTAATATTTTTTCAAAAATATATTTATTATAATTATTACCATCATTATTATTAAAAGGTATCCCACTAGTAAATAATTATAAAATTACTCCCGATGCAAATTATAAATGAAGTAATGTGATCACATTTAACCTAAGCCACCTAAGGTATATGTAACATGTGCCAACTACAACAGTCATTAACTTACACGTACAGTATACGTGGCCAAACGTAGCAGTGTTAAAGCATTAATTTAAACTATTAGTTTAAGAAATTTAAACATTTCGTAAATCAGGCAAACGCTAGTGAGGGCTTAAGGTAAACAAAGGTATTCATTCGTTTCATTTTAACAATTTATTTCCGCAACGTAAGGGCAATCGCTAAACAAGCTGATTGACGAGAGCGAGGGACCCGTGCGATTTGAAACAAAATTCTCGACTGTCTGCAAACCACACCACCAACTCGGAAAAAATATAATGCTGTACGGCAACGCCCGTACAACATGATTGCCCAGCACTAACTATCTGATAGGTACCCTTCTATATGACTATTTTATCCATGCCACAAACAGATCAAAATCAAAGAAAATAAATTTATACGAACCTTCTGTTCCAAAAGGCACTTCACAGACCGAAAGGATCCGAAGAATATCGGCAACAAGGCCATCAAAACCAAACTAGAATACGCAACAATCATTCCCTCTGGAGTAGCCGCTGCTCTGCTAGTGGCATTTTTAGCCGTTTCATTCACCGAAGACGAGAGATTCGCCAAAGTTTCGTTCACAACTGATTCCGCCATGTTGACTTGTGGATGTTCTTTTGTCAAAAGTAAAGAGGCCCAGAGATCTTTGCGTGCGTGGGCCCTCACCTGTTCCCTCTCCAATGGAGAAAATACACGTCTACTCAAGCTGCACTAAATTATATTTCGAAATCCATGGCCCTACACTGTTCCTGTGAATTTGTTCTTCGTATCAGTGTTGCATACATTGTAGCATCTGCGGGCAGTGGGCAGCGGACAATGGGCACTGAGCAGCGGGCAGCGGGCAGCGAGCAGCGGGCATCGGGCAATGGGCAGCGGTCATTGGGCAGCGGGCAGCTGGTAGGCTTTTATAGATTGTGCTAGCATAATTTTTAGCAGAATTTTTTAGCAGAATTTTAGCAGAATTTGAAGAAACAAGCATAATTTTTCCCATTTTTAAAAAAGTAGCACTGCTAGCATAATTCGCATATTTTAATAAATATCCAATCATCTTTTTACTTTTTGACCGGCACGTTGATTCCCAAATCCCAATTATACGCTGACGTTGTTCGATGTTTTACCGGTATTTGCAGAAACGGAAGCCTAGGACTAAGGGTACAAGGGAACCGGAAGTCCCATGGCAAACCATGTCGGTCCCATCGCTTCTCATGGGGAAGGCTACAAAATGGCGTCAGCTATGCCAACGGATTCGAGCGAAAACTAACGGCTCTCTCGGACTGTGAGAAATCACGGGCCAGAACGAGCCACAATTGCCAGGGACCGTTCCCTACAATCAGCAATAAACGTACACGAAGAAGGATATATATATGAGTGACAAGAATAAACGGCTTCTTGTTAAAGAAAATGTATTTTTGGACTCGTTTGCCATGGTTTTTAAAGAGCACAATTTTAAAAAAGTAGATAACAGAGCAGAGCAGTGCTACTAGCATAATACGCTACTTTTACTAGCACAATCTATATAAAAAGCCTGGCAGATGGCCTGTATGGAGTTAGATCCGGAACTGAATCGGTTGGTCGAGTCGTTCCCTCAATATTCGTCTCGTCGACCTGTTCCCGATTCGTCGTGTCGACTCCTGAGATCGACTCGTCGGGATAGCTTGATCTTCGACTCGTCGTCTATCGGCTTCCTCGCGTCGACTCGTTCTGGGTTAATTTAAGCCGTTAGAGATTGGGTTTGACTTTAAAGGTAATACGTGGTGCATCACCTAATATAGCGTACCGTACTCAAATCTTGTTTTTTAAGTTTATCTTAAGCCTTGGTGGCAAGCATTTATGTGCGCTATAGGTAAGGTATATGATATATATAAGGTATATGATATATGATATGATATATGGTAAGGTATATGATATATGATAGGTAAGGGGCTGTATTGATGCATTTGCATGTGTCCAATTATGCCAGGTTTCAAAAATTCTTTTGACTAAGACAAAGGAGCATATCTCCTATTGGGGCACACCCAACATACCCCTGACATTCAACTAAGTTCCATTCACACGCGTGGCTAATCCAACTTATTTCGGTAATTAAAAAGAAGCGACTTTTTGAAACATTTACCTATAAAAGAATTGCGAAAACACTTTTCTTAAAACATTTAAGAAATTTCGTAAAAACGGTTAAAAATACACGGCTAAAACGCTAAAAAATACACGGCTAAAAAATACACGACGTTTCGACGTTCTCGAACGTCATTATCAAGTGACGAATATTCTATAAATCAAGAGGCGAATATTCTATAAATACAAAAAAAAACAATAGTTCATTAAGAAAAAAGGTAACATAAAAAATATGTTACAAGCTAAACAAAGAGTTTAGCACTGCTGGAGTCACTCTGAGTGTTAAGGCTAGGCCTCAGTTCTTTAATAAATAGCATTTCGTAAACGAGGCAGTCAAATTTCCCGTGGCACTTCTTAAGAACACGAAATTGGTCCTCATTAAGAAGATATTTGTCACCGTGCACTTCCAAAAGGAGTTTACCGATAGCTGTGTTCAACAATGCGTTGATGAATGCGTCGGGCTGTATAACCGACATAGTATGCATCACACAGATCAGATGCAAATTTATAAACAACGCAATGCTGACTTACAATACTCGGCTTAATTTCTTTCGGCTTGAGATCTTGCTGTAATTTTTTGCTCACAAAAACTGGCTGTAAAGTGACGGCAATCTTTTTTACTGCTCAGATCACGTAATTGCCTACGGACGGCATTAGCGGCTATGTGATCTTTGAAGGGAAGAACTATTCTGATCGTGTTGCCATCGTTGGTTTTCTTTTCTGGCTTAGTTACAATATTTTGAATAAACATATTAATGGTGAAATTTACGAGGCCAATTGGATAATCAAGTCGGGAGAATATAGAACGCAATTTGGCACATTCCCCGTTAAAGGCTTCTGTGGTAGATGACAAGGCATAGGCGCGATGTAACATGGTCTTCAATAAACCGGTTTTATAACGTTTGTCTACATGGCTTTGAAAATGCAGGAGTAGACCAGTGTTGGTTGGCTTTCTGTAAACACGGGTCTCAAGTTCTATTCTATTCTTAATTATCTCAATTCCAATGAAAGGGATCATATTATCAATAGGAAGTTCCATTGTAAACTTCAGGCTCGGATGTGGACCATTCAATGTAGTCAGAAAGTCAGCAGCAGCATCGGTGTTAGGCATTCTAGCAAGAGGATCATCGACATACCTCTTGTATAGAGAGGGCACCATACCGTCGCATGCGAGTTTTTCTTCGAGGTGGCACATAAACACATCGGCCATTAGTAAGAACCCATTGCTACGCCGTCAGTCTGTTCATACAAAAGTCCGTCGAACTGGAAAAGCTGATTGGTGGTGGCAACTTGAAGGAGCTGTGCAAGTTCCTCTTTCTCAATATTAAGATCATAGGTTTAATTAAACCAATCGTTGGTAAAGGCCTTGTCAACCAGGATGTTAATAGTCTCACTTAAAGGTACATTCGTAAAAAGAGCCGTCACGTCGTATACGTAGGAGACCAGTATGTCTTCTTCATTCATAGGAATGGAATGGTAAAAATGCATTATACTCCCCGCAGCTGTTCTCACAATCAGACCTCTTCAAGTGGATCGGATGACCATTTAGTAAAAGCCGTCATGTCTCCTTCATCTTATCTG
>BLFK01000078.1:1400381-1441879 GCA_014634185.1 Astreopora myriophthalma | reverse complement strand
CCCCCCCCCCCCCCCCAAAAAAAAAAAAAACTGTTCAAGATAAAGAGCTCCGGCCTTGGAGTGTTATGCAATGCCTGGGTAAGTGAATTTCCGAAATATTCGCTTCTGTAAAATCCCATAGCAAAGATGAAGGGGACGATAATTTTTTTGTGGGATGAGCAGATTCCTCGCAAAAAGGTACAAAATTATGGGCTTGTTAAAGTACTGTTCAAGCGGAGAGATGAACGATTACAAACACAGACTCGAGTAAGAACCACATTTATTCAGTCGGATTGATTCTTCCATTGACGCAATCCAATCCGGCATACAGGACTTCAACGACCGCATTTCGACGATTATACCTCTTTAAAGCTTAAAATAAGACGGGATACCAGGTAGTCTGCAAGCAGGCTATCCAGTGAGTCGCCGCGAGTCGGATACGGGCGGCGAATCCGTTACAAGCCCCAGCCGTGAGAAGCTTGGGTTGAGTCGCAAATGGAGAACCTTCTCACAGCACAGGCTAGCTACCGGGCCTTGTAAACCAATAAAAATTTCAAAAGAAATTATATACAACGTAACAGTAAAAGAATAAGTAGAAACTATTGCCTGATCGATTGAATTGACCCTCGTGACAAAGTCCTGATTATGCTTTACAACAAATAACACTGATGACTGGGAGACAGTACAGACACTCGGTAGGTAGCAGATAACTACAGAACACTGTTCCCTCTCACATAATTATGGGATGAATGGTCAAATGCCCTAAGGTGACATGCGTGGCGGGGTGCGGCCTTTTCTCAGCTTTCAAAACTTAACCGGCGCTTTCGAAAGTTATGAGAAAACACTTTCACCAAGAAGATCAATAAAATGATTAAGAAATACCTATTTACAAGGCTCTTCGCCTCTAAATATTTCATATGTATTTTCCAGTTTTAAAAAGCTGTCATAGTATGACTCACTTGCGTCTTTTTCTTACCGTTTATCCTAATTGTTTACTTCCAAAACCTGGTTGGTCCAGTAAAAGTTCGCAGAGACAAATTAAGTGCAAACCTAGTGTGGGGAAATGATTTCCGTCGATTGGTTTTCCTGTCGTAACGACACCATTGTTTTTATATTTATCCTATTTGCTCGTCGATAGTTTTTGGATGGCATCACGGTTTAACGAAAATTACCAAATGACAGCTTTGATTTCAAACGACTTCAGCTTGCCAAAATTTTTAAGTGCTCAATGTAAAATGTACATGGACTAGTAGAAAAACCATTAGTAGACAGCCTCAATTCAAAGAAAACCATTTCTTAAACAATAACTTTTTTCATATCTTGCCATATCTGGTTAATTTATTGGTATTCGTAATGAATGGGCCATTTCCGAGTTAACGCCAGCCTCTTTCTCAAAGGAAGTCTAAGAGCGAACGTTTTGTTATGGTAACCAGTTTTACTTTGCATGTGAATAAAAACTGATTTTCAAAACTGAGAAAGACTTCGCACTTCGACTCGCTTTGAAAAAGAGGCTGAAGTGAACTCGGAAATTGCTTATTGAGTGGGCACAAGTAGATTATACAAAAAATGTATCGCCAGTACCTCGTACCCATGGCCCCCTCTACCTGCAATGCGGTACTTCCGTCTGCCTAAGAGTGCCTGGGTACAAGGTGAGCCACATTCAATACTGTAAGATTCAGACAGTCGTGACGTTAGCGGTAACACGGGCAATTACTATGTAATTTCTACCAAAATTCGCAAAGAAATGTAAATGTTTAAACAAGGTACGAAGACAAAAAAAACAAACAAACAAACAAAACAAAATAAAACACAAACAAACAAAACAAGCTCAACTGAAGATCAACTAAATTAAACTGTTCTACTGTTACTGCACTGTCACCCGACTGATCAAACAAGACAGGATGGAAGGAGAGGTCACGACACCTTAAAGCACACTATCACAAAAGAATTCTGTCGCACCAAATGAACACCATTTCAACCATTTTTACAAACTGTATAATACAAGGGCAATTCTTCTCTTCCTCATTAAATGCCCTACATTTTACGTGGTATTTCTGAGAACAGTGCGTTACGCCGACACTACTTATATCCTTGTAACATATTCTTCATTTGTGCTTACCCTTCACGCCACCCCCGGTCTACCAATTACAAGTGACAACTACGCAGGTGCGGATCCAGGATTTTTTAATGGGGGGTGGCTAATATGGCGGGAAAGAACTAAAAAACGAGCCTCAATTTTTCGCGTTGCTTCCGGCCTACTATCATTTCCGTTTTCGACCTTGGTGACTTCACAAGGTTTTGGGTACCCACGTATTTCTATATTTTTTGGGACCCATGCATGTATTTCCTTTTTTTCACGTATTAGATTTTTATGGTAGGCTTCTCCGAAGGGGGGTGGCTAGCCACCCAACCCACCCCCCCTGGATCCGCCCCTGCTACGGATTCTAATTCTTGGGGAAGATGAGACTATTCACAGATAGCGAAGGCATCCTTTTCTCGCCACGTGCAAGGAAATCCCGATCCCAGAATTACGTGGAATACATATTTCAAACTTTGAAATCCGGTTCAGTGATCCAAGCCGGAACACAGAACAAAGTCCAGAACTCGACGGAATTACATTATATGGGGCGAGTTCCTCATTTGTAAACACTCCTTTCAACAATGTAGGCCAAACATACAGCCACACAAGCAGACAGGTGGGCAACAAAGCAAGTACAAAAACAAAATTGAAGGCCGTGCTTCAGTGGGTCGAATGCAATTCAAGCTTTGAAGACTAATGGTAAATTCGGTTGACCTTACTGCGGGGTATTCCCACTGTTAAACTACAGCAAACAGGCAATAATGGGTCACGCGGGAAAATCATTTGCACCTGAAAAGATGCCATGCATTAGCACCCATTCCACGCTCATTCCAGTTAAACCGTTGGCATACGAATATGGCCTATTGCGCATGTATAAAGCCCCTTGAGATACCAATCAAAATCGCGAACCCAATAACTTGATTTCTTCCACCTTGAGTCGCAATGAAGCAAAGATCCCAGGAACGCGACTGCCCCCACTGACGAACGGCCTTGCAGTGACAATGACAGATCCATTGTTATTAATAATTGAATCCTATTCAACCCTGCACTGAGAAATACACACTGCGCTAAACTACAAGCAAAATTATTACTAAGAACAATACCCAAGCTTCAATCCGGAGCAGAGACATATTCCTTTTTGAGTTTCCTTAATCTTGAACGGACTGTTCAGAGTTATTATTTTTTTTAACCTCATCAGTTTTTCTCTCCATCGGTATGCGTTTCCTCTTTCTTTGCCGGGTCACTTTGTTGCTTGTCAGCCTCTTTCTCTTCCTTGGCCTGCTGGTTAAGACAGATCGTGAAGTCCCGTGTTAAGATCTAAACACCTAATCATTAGTGTCATATTCTTCTTATGCGTTAGTCAGAAATTTCGTGTTTAATTTATTCATTATCTTTAGTATTTAAGGTCTCAATGTATTCACTATTTTTTTTTCCTTTTTTCGTTTTCGCTCTCAGAGCAGTTATCGCCGTAGCTGCAGTTCTCTAACGTCGCTTTCGAGCTGAATAATCTTTAAGTACTTGCTCCTAGCACTGAATTTCTACGTCAATCCACCAGCAACAAACAAATGCAAGTGTTGTGTTTCCGTCGAGTTTCTGTTTCGCGGTAGTCCGTTTTGTAATGCTTTGTGTTTCTTCGTGTTTTAGTTTTAACCGCTTAAGTGATAAATTTGGTCCGCCGTTAAAGGCATCAGAATAAAGCGAGATGCTGGAGTCGAGAGTCGACGTATTTTGAAGAAGTCTACACCCCGTCATGACAACAATTTCGACAGAGGGCTTTAATATGTGGGGACAAGGGCAAAATGAGGGCTGGGAATTTAGTTATCGACGGGCACAGAAATGCGTTTCATAATCCTCATCTCTTGTTTGGAAGGTGCAGATTTTGGCCGACAAGAATGACGGCAAACGTACCGGTTCGGGTGCACCTACGTTTTTCTTTTTCCAACCCACTTCTCCGTGTTTGGAAAGCGGTGAGACTATCCCTTGTGTTATATATAATACGTAAAGGTTGCTTCTGCAAAGCGTCCAAAATTCAGTGCTCTATGTCACTTACTTGTTTTTCTTCGCCACTGTTTTCCTTCCCGTCGCTCTTGCTGCCTTCATCTGTGTCACTTCCTTTTGTTTCTTCCTTTCCCAAATCACCCGAATTCTTGTTCATGGCATCCAACGCTGTTCTGTTGTGCTGAGCCATTCGAGACCATTTTTGCAGATTTGACCTTTTCATGGTGAAGAAAAAGGCAACTCGTGTATACAAAATCATAGTTAACTGACATGATACATCACATATTAAACACTTACTGAGATCCTTCCACAAGAGGCTTTGTCTCAGCAATGCATTTCTGCAAAAGCTCGTAACATGGAAGACAAATTCCAACCAGAAAGCCAACCTGCCAGTAAAACCAACTATGAGAATTTATTTCCGCACTGTATTTGGGATACAACACCACAATGGAAAAGAGTACATCACCACTGGTTCACACGTCAAGTTTAAGTTTGCGACCTCACGTTGGTAAATATAACTTGGAAAGAGAATGTTGAAAACAAGGGTTTCATACAGGTCAGTTTGTTGGGCTAGATGGTCCTATGGTGTGCATCACTTACAAGTAAGACTCTATAGGACCTAAAGTGAAAAGGAACCAATTCTTCCATGCAGTATTGGTACTTGAATGATCAAACATGTGAATGAAGCAAAATTTTCGGTATATACAGTACCGCCTGAAACTATCGACCCATCAAGATGCGGCAATACGTCGTCTTTGCCGCGGGACGTGGCCGTAGGCCCACCGCGGTTACAAAAATCAGTTCCCGCGGTAAGACCGAGGTTCAATACAATTGGTGCAATATATATGCGGCAGGAAATTTGCCGCGGGTGAAAAGACGAGGTATGCCGCGGCAAAGAAAAATAAGGATTATTAACTGCAGTTGTTCGTGTAAGATAAGTATTTGCATGTGGAAAGACTTTTCCAAGCTGCGCGAGCTGCCTTGACGCTTGATCAAGTTCATTCTCCCACACAGTGACATGCCCGGATTACTTAGAGGCTCAAAGAGTAACTACTGCTTCGTATGCTCACCTGATGTGCTGGTAACTCATGAGCTGTGCTGCGGTCTTTCATTGCAATGGGCGTTTTTCCTTGGGCCTTCTCCAGGTCCCCCTACACAAAAACCACAACACATACAACCAGGTTTCAAAGTTTCTGAATTCCAATATCTTCTAACTCGTACGTTTTTGCCTTTCACTATTCGAAAATTCGTAACATATGTCATCATACCTCAGCATAAAATTCTTGGTAGATAACTTTGACAATTTCCAGCTGAATTTCCCATGGCTTCGTACAAGCAGACAAATCACAAGCAGTCATGCAAATGGCCCTCAGTAGTTTCCTGTGAGAAAGATAAATGTTTCCAGTTCATCCTTTCCACCTTCGAGTCAGCTTCTATTTTCAGTTGTTGAGGATCATGTTCCTTCGTTCGTTCATTCAATCATCCGTTCATTCGCTCGTCACTCGTTCAACATAATCACCGTATCAATGGCAGCAGAGTTGGGAAGCAGGGTTGGTGAGAGCATTCGCCTCCGAACAATGTGTCCAGGGTTCGATTCCAGATAAAACAACAATGTCCGAACAATGGTTCAAATTACGAGAGGAAAATACTAGCAAACAAGAAAAACAAGCTATGCCTAGTAGTTAAGGTGGTCGGTATAGGACCTAACCAATCAGAGAGCCGCATTTCGCCCACGTGACACCCCTCTAGCCAATCAGCGCGCGATGCATCTCATTAACTGTCCGCCATTTTGAATTTTATGCAAATGAGGTTTTATGCGGAGTCCAAATATGGGCATCGGGTCGGACATGACGTCACGAACACCGGAAGTCACGCTCAAATTGAATAAAAACAATGTTTAATAAAAACGAACAACTATTTACAGACGGGAACGTATGGGGACTCGGACCGAGTCCCCGTCCCTGGATTTTTTAAAAACAATTTACAATTTTTTTCCTCATGGGTCCTCCTCATCCTCCGTGTACGGGGGCGTGTCCGGCATCACGAACCCGTAGGTCCCATCATCCGTCGAGAGAGCATCCTCCTCTGTCTCTGACAGGATGATGGTGTCACTTTCACTGGCCGTGTCCGAGGGGAGGGTATTGGCCAGGGCCGGGTCCAGGCTCATCAGGTGGGCGCGGCAGTGGGGGCAGGACCAGTGTCGTCGGTTATGGTCGCCAAATTGGGCTAAGCAATACCTCATCAGGCAGAACACGTGTATCATCTGGTGACAACAGGAGGTCTGGACAGGTTTCCATAAGTGAACGGAATGGGAACCTGTATCCACGGCGTACTTGTTGACGGCACACATCCGGGCCAACAGCTGCAGGGTGGGTACGTAAGGCACCGAGTGGTACAAGCACACCAGGCACGGATCTTGCTGGACAGCGGCCATGTTGGTTTTGGGCGAGTGCGTGTGGGGTGCTCTCTTATACAGGCTGGGACAAGCACGTGACCCGACCCGAGTGAACCAATCAGACCCGCTTTTTTAAAAAACCCTCTGGAGGGGGGATAGGGGGGTATCCCCCCAACCGACCCCTCTCGGCCACGTGGCACACCTCTGGACGCCCATTGGTCGCTTGAGACCCCCGCCCCTACCATGCTAGGAAAGGCATGACCACACTCAAATACTCTTCTTCGCATATTCGTGAGTTTTTCAGCCAAACGCACGCGGGTAAACAACACACCCCTTACCTGAGCTGCTTGCGTCAGTTTATGAAACAAAAGTGCTATGCATGTAGAGCGGTTTTCAACTGACTGTCGAAAGTAATTACGCGATTGCTTCGGTTTTCGTTTTGGTTTGCTCTGTGATTGGACAAAAAAACTTGCGTGCATTTTTTTCAACCAATCAGGCAGATGAAAAACTAAAACCAAGACCAATTGCGACTTTGTCACTCTCGTCTTCCCGCGCTAGCGCTTGGCGTCGACTGCGTTTACCTGCTTTGCTTTCTGATTGGCTACTAAAACCAAGTCGTGCATGACTAATGAATTACTTTGATTTTTGAATGGCTCATTGTGCTGTTTGCAGCTGCTGTGATTGGTCGTTGTAATTACTTTGGTTACTCTCAATTGATAACCGCGCTAAAAGGTCAAAGCACGCGCGGGTCGCGCATGCTCAAATGCTAATCTTGTCGTCTCGAGATTTTCATAACTTAAGTCGCTTATATTTCCGTTTCCAGTCGGTGAAGTTTTCTCATGTTTTCGGTGATGACCGTAATGGATATGGTGCATTTTTCCTGCGTTTTCTGTGGTTAGGAAAAGAGGTTCAGGTCGTTGCGGGGAAAATTCATTTTTCTTGTAAACTACCCGACAGAATTGTTTTAAAGTTCATAAATTTGAAGATATTTATAAACAGATACGAAAAGATTTCTCCGTCCCTTTTTCAAAATAAGGCAAGCGAAGTCGATTGTGGTGGTCCAGTAGACTAGGTCATTGCGTTGTTATGGTGGCAGATTTCGTGGTAAAAATATTGTAAAATAAAACTATGATGCTTTCCTCGTTTATGGGGTAAATTTCATGGTGCATGGTACGGCGATCCTAAGTTGGGTTAATATCCCAAGCCAGAGATTATATGAAATTTCTCTAAACACCATTTGGAGCTCGTGGAACTCCCGTGCAAGGCCACGCAAGGCTACATTCCTACGCGAGCTACATTCGATACACGATTGGCTACTGAGCATTTCTCTGTCTGAGCTCTTGATCTAAAAATAACTTTGGAGGAAAAAGTATGGATATGAGGGCTATATGGGGAATTCACTCTCTTAGCTTATGATATCTTGGTCTTTACCCCTTGTAGTACCAAATTTGTTACTATTTCTCGTTTAAGTAAAAGAAAATAAACCTGTTAATAAGATGTTGTTTTTAGTTCCCTTGTATGGTGATTAGATTTTCATAAATGGTTTAACGACTTGCATGTAGACCGTCTGGAACCAAATGACCCCAATAAGTATAAGAGGGAGTTTTAATTCGCCGCAAAAACCCTTCAACTAAACGGTTCAGTACTGTAGAAAAAAGTCAATAGTTCTTGTCCTCGATTCAGTACGTAAGTTAGTTTATTTTGGTTGTTTTGACGAATCCGCTGGAAAGTCGGTGGGAATTTTTGATCGATCTATAACCCCATGGAGCAACCAGCCTGGGATAGTCTATTTTCTGAGAACCATTATGTCACACTTTTCGCTCTTAATAATACATGTTGTCAATGAAGCTTACCCCAACAGGTTTTGATGGCTGTTTTCACACACGTGCCCATGAAAACCTTGTAATTAATATGTTCTGTTCAGTTTCGTTTAACCAGCTCCCGTAGAAATAGTACCAAATTTGTGACTATTTCTCGTTTAAGTAAAATAAAAATAAATCAAATTTTAATACGATGTTGCCTTTATAACTCCCTTGCATGGTCAATAGACTCTTCTTAATTTGACCGTCTGGTACCAAATGGCCCTGAATAAATGATCTAAGACCTAGCATTGAACCATTAGACAATACGGCATAATTAAGAATAAATACGGCACCTTTGGCAGAAACCAGCTTAATTCTCGAACACCTTATCGGGAACGTGCATCAGGGGTTCATTTCCAGAATCTCTTTTAAGTACATTTACTTGCTTTGTTAGTTCTTCGACTTGATTCTTGCACTATGTTACTGATAATGATTTACGCCATGACTGTGATGGCATTCTCAATGATTCAGCTCACCTCCCCCCTTGAAGTAACTGGTAAGTATTCTTTAAGTATTGTAAAGTTCTCTGAAAGATGGTTGTCTCAGTATATCCGCGAATAACAGCTAGTGATATTACCATTATCCGTCAAAGGAGTTGGTCGAGAGGCAATTCTTTACGGCAAGTATTTCATAATAATGGGGTTTTGAAGTTTCTCCTAAATAAAAGCAACCTTTCTAACACTATATAATATTTTTTTCTCGGAATGAAAGCCTCAAGTTAAGGTTTCGCTTTGTTTTTACATGGACCGAAAGCCAAAGGTTAAGTATTCCCCTTTGTTCTTATTTTTTATTCATTTTTCGTGCCGCGAATTATCAGTTTTGCATCGGTTTAAATTGAAAGTTACTGGAAACTGGGCTACACCGCTGGGCCAATGTAGCATTTTGATGAAAACGCAAGTATAGATGAGTCTTATTAATAATTTCCCAGCTTCCGGTCGAGGTATTCGTGCCATCCGGGACAAAATTCGATAGGATAATGAGTCTTTCGCTCGCTTCTGCAAGCAACGTAAAGATCAATTTTTCTTCTCTGCCTCTCTCCCTCCCTACTTCTGTGGTTTGTATATGGCGGGTATGCCCTCACCTTTGCTAGGATTACGTCTTTTGCATTGGGCTTTTCTCAAGTTACTATGCTGAGTTTAATAAACGGCAATGCCCATAAGGGCTTGGCCCAAAATTCCAACAACGCGCCAACAGTAATTATTTTTGAGTCAGGGAAAATGAAGCCTAAAGAACATTTTTAATTTCCGAGTTTTCATCGATCGTAACAGTGTCAAGGTAAACACACGAAGAAACTCGAAATCTCGCACGTGGCTATATTAATAATAATGATGATAATAATTTTAAAAAAAAACCTTTATTTACCTTGGTCAACTAAACTTAGCTCAATTCGGCACTCAAAAGTATACCATTTCTCTAATTTCTAGGTACTGCCATAACACCAATACAGTTGAAACACCAGTGGAAAGAATATTTGATGAAACCTTGCATCAAGTTGTTTGAAACTAGACAATTACTTTACCAGTTTTAGCCAGATTGCATCTTATTGACAAATTGGAATGGTCATTCTGAAATTACATACATTTTGTTTTCTTCAACATAACAACCAGGTTGTCGTAATGTGGGCTGGAATGCAAGTTTTGGTTGCTGTTTTGAACTGTCGGAGATGTGATAGTGAGGTTGTAGACCCCTTTTTCCTCGTGGCGTATATTTTAAACTCCACAGTATAACCCTTATTTCGAATATACAAAACATTTAATAGTCTCTATTATCATTCTTATTGTTTCATATTCATAGAAGCAGAACAGAGAAGCCTCAGTGGGTGTAGAAAACCCTGCTACCTGAAGTACTTCCTTGGTGGGAGAACCCCAACAGGGCTTGAATTTGACAATCCTCAGACAGCACTAACATGCCTTTGTCAAAAGCTTCCAAGTGCACCGCGCGTCCCTGTCTTCTTCGGAACTCTCTTTGATACGATGGCGGGAATCGCCATCTTTTCTGCGTACGTCATTGATCCTAAGCAGGCGGGAAGAATAAGACCGAATCAAAGACCAACTGCCGCTTGGCGGAGGTTCCCAGGTGAGTGAAGTGCTGTTTTTCCGCCTTTGAATAGAAATTGCAAGTTTCTTTGCTTTGAAGCGCTACACCTGAACAATGATGTGTTCATTTGACGGTCAGTGGTACTTGATCACTGTGTAATATTAGTTTGTACGTAGTTTATCAACAGACATATCAAGAGATGATAAATTCCAAACTGGACTCTCTCTTTAACTCTTTATATTTTGACAACAAATATTGGACATAGTGGGATCCACCTCTGTTATGTGTGGTACTAACATTCTGCACTAACCTAAGCGAATAAAACCAAATGATAACAAGACACAAAAAAAAATCATGGAGAACATTGGATTGTGGGCTGCGAGCAACGCCATCAATCAGTTTATTGAAGTACAATTGAAATATATGATTATTATCGTAACCGGATCAATTAACTGCGAGTAAGCGAGCCAGGGGGGCCAGAAAAAACCTGCCTCAAAAAACCTCGTAGGGAAAACACAGGACAGGAAATCTGGGACGGGCCAGGCTCAACTTACGTCCCCCGCCAGGACTTCTAGGCTACAGTAAATTAATGGACATAATAAATACGATAAATAAATTGCAAACTGGAACTACAATAGTTATAAACTACCAAAAACCACACATAATCGCAAACTAATGACAAGAAAAGCTCTGTCGGCTAAATAAGAATAAACTGTAAACTAGCGCAAAGTATAACCTTAGAGCAAAAGCGATTTTGAAACGCTTAAACGATCTTCCATTGTATGTTTAATGTATCTGTTCTTCGAGGAAGGACACCTCCACCCAGCATGCATATCCAATAGATCGCCCGGTATGCGCCTGCAAGCGGGGTTCGACGCCGCACCAGACCTCATACTATGCGTGCCGTATTTTGAAACGTCGTCAACAAAGGGCTGGATGTACTTCTTGAATTCCTCCCTAAGAGTGGAAATAGACACGCCCTTGCTAGCGTGGAAATACTCGCCTGATTTGGACTTAACAATACGACGAACAAGTGGAAACGATGGATTGGACTGCGACAAAACCTTAATAATTCGCTCAGTAATGGAAACTGGGCACGTAGATTTCCCAGACCTGGCAAGACAAGAGGTGTGACCTTCCCGATACTGGTCATTTTTTCGCTTGGCGACATAAATAGACATGTGGTCAGCCTTAATGGTCACATCCTGAAGGCAAAAACTGTTAATTTCATCAATACGAAAAAACCCATAGAAACCAACTAACAATATGAACAAAAAACGAAGAGTGGCAAGAGAATTACTTGAAACATAAAATTCAGCAATTGCCTGCACCGTGTCTACGGATAAAGGCTCTTTCGGGCGAACAGGACGCGCCAATTTCCTTTTAGCGCCCTCAAGAGAAGATTTCACAAGGGGATGGTTGACAGGACATATTTCTAGCCCGGCCATAGAGTGGGCCCACTTAATGCCATAAACAACAGTTTCTATGGGGGATACACCCGTATTGTTCGCAAGACAAACGTTCGTAAGTTCTGTAATAAAAAGAGCGATGTGTAAGGGCTTTGCCGGAAGGACAGGGACACCAATCTTCGAGGACGCCCATCCGCGCCATCTCAACCAGCCCGACTTATACTTAGTTAGGGTAGAAGGGGCCCTGGATCCCAGCTGCAAATCAAGAAGGTCTGGAACCAAGCTGCGTAGTAATGGGTCCTCCAAGGCTGCTGCATCGCTCCAAATCCCGGAAGTTAGAACATCTAAAAAACAAAAACACAAGGTGAACGAAATGAAAAGTGCAAGCTCACACAGAAGAGCAATATCGGTATCAGAAGAGGATATTCCAAAAGCGATGGTCAGCTGTGCGGCATTACTTGACTTACCCACAGCTAATAAATTTGCAAACTGAAAAACCAGGCGCAACTACAGGCCAGGTGCCACTACAGGCCAAACAAATGCCTCATCGGGCCTAAAATTGGCCAAATCAGGCCTAAAGACATGCCACATAAGGCTAAAGACACACGCCAAATCAGGCTCGAAAATGCTCCAAATAAGCAAAACGTGCAACGCCGGGCTCGAAAAATATGCCGCAAAGGCAAAGCAACTCACCTAAAATCTAAGCGCAAAGCCAGCATCCTGAACTTTGGGCAACCACGAAAAACAGAAGGTCGAGATTTATAGATCTGCTTCTGACCGGGACCCTCCAGTAGCAGGTCGCCAACCGCAGGCAGAACAAACACTTCCGTGACAAACGAGCTAAACCGAGAAGATCCATCACGCAAGAAAGGCCAAAAATGAGCGGAGGGCCACTCGGGGATGATCAACGTCCCGCTGCCAGAGCAAGACATGAGATGACGGACAGAATCGACGATTAGACTAACTGGGGGACAAATCCAGTTGTTCTCGGAGCTCCAGTCTTGTGCCAAGGCGTCGACCCCACTACATCCGGGAGAGGCAAACTTCGAGTTAAACCGAGGGAGCTGTGCATTGTAATAGGTTGCAAAGCGGTCGAATGTATGAGGACCCCATTTAGCATCAAGGAGGCGGAAAACTGAAGGATTGACGCACCAATCGTCCTTGTCAACGAATCGGCTAAGGAGATCAGCCCTCTCATTCTGCGACCTGGGGATCCACTGTGCTTCAAGGGTGATCCCGTTTGATAAACAAAAATCAAAAATGCTCATAGCAACAGACTGGAGGTGGACTTTGGAACTGCCAACAGAAACTATTCTTGCAGCTCCTTGATTGTCGGTGAAAACCTTTACTCTCTTCTGCCGCAGCTGCTCCGTGCAGGACAACAGTACATAATAAATAGCTTTCAACTCGCGGTACGTGGAACTCTGACCGAGGTCTTCAGACGTGAACATACCGCTAGCCATTACGCCGTCCAAAGAGGCCGAAAAACCGCCAAAAGCGACATCACTAGCATCAGAGAAAACAACCGTCGACGAATCAGGGGGCGGACGAAGAGAATAGCCGTTAAACGAGTCGATATTGTTGTACCAAAATCTCAACTCTTCCAAAAGAGCCGGAGAAAACCGAAGGGTGTGGTCCCACGCTGATCGTGATTCAATTGCAAGGTACATTTGTCTGGTTAGAAGACGTGAAATGGGTCCCACTGCCAAGGCTACAGAAATTATAGAACCCGCGATCCTGGCCAATTCTCGATACGAGGACGACGCATCTCCAATTGCAGAGCTTAAAAGACTCTTAAGCTTTTCCACCTTCCTTTCCGGAATATGAAAAGACATAGTAATAGTGTTAATCACCAAACCCAGCCATTCGCCTACCTGCATGGGATGCCAATGAGATTTTTCTTCATTCACAAGGAGACCTGCGGAGTCGAGCTCTTTCTTTTGGATCATGGCAGCTGCTGCGGCGGAACAATTATCCGGTTGGCTTCCGAGCCCATCGGCGAGATAGATAAAGCTATTGTGACCCATAGAGCGCCAGCGACTGACTAACGGACGCAACAGTTTGGTGAAGCAAAAGCAGGCGCTACTAAGGCCGAAGGGCAATACTGTGAAGGTAAAATATCTTAGCATGCCGCTAAACTGCCAAGAAAAACCGAGATACATCTGATGCTCCAAGCAGATATCGACATGGTGATACCCTGACTTGAGGTCCCATGTAAAGAACCAGTGCCCCTCCTCGAGAACTTGAGATAGGGAGCGAAGATCCTCGTACTTAAATTCAAACCTGACAAGGAAGCGGTTGATATGCCTGAGATCGATGACTAAGCGCAGCTTCTTCCCTTCAGCAACTGACAAGGGGTTAACGCAAAATGGCGGAACACTGTGCTCAACGATGCAACCGTTGGCTAAGAGCTCTGAGATGGCTTGGGGCACAAAATCAGGATCCTGAAAGGCCGATCTATTATTAGCCAAAAAACATGAGGGCGGATATTCCGCGAAAGGAAGCCTGTACCCACGCCTGATGGTGTCGAGCACAAACTCAGGAGCGCATAAGGTGCTCTTCCAAAAGTCAATGGAGGCACTCAAACGGCCCTTGACAGCACTGCTAGCGCTTTTAAAATTAAATTCCTCGTAACTACCCCCAAAAAAGGAAGAAAAATCGAACTCAACTGGACGCTGAAGAACGTCCTCTGAGCTTGAATCAGCGTCTAGTCAAGAATGGCGCGAGTCACTCTTCGGCGCAACAGAGGACTTAGAACAGAAGGCGCCCAAATGGCCAAACTCCCCGCACTATAAGATAAACAACGCAAAATTAATTAAAAATTAGAGTTCTGTATGCGATGGCGTTCACAACCCGAAGGATGAATACGAATTAACTGCACACTTATATACCGCTATGCAAATAACTTTACACACAAGAGACATAACAGAACGCGTACTTAACGAGGACCACATTCCATACAGAATGTGCAGAAAGCAATTATCTGCTAAACTTCGTAACGCAGATATTTAGACATTCTGCACTAACCTAAGCGAATAAAACCAAATGATAACAAGACACAAAAAATCATGGAGAACATTGGATTGTGGGCTGCGAGCAACGCCATCAATCCGAAGTAAAAAACAAAGAAGTAAGACACGTGAGTGAACTGAACCAAACAAAAAAGATTTAAATACTTATCTTGAAACAGGGACCCAAGCGTCGGGGAGGGTTTGAATCCTTACGGACTGCATGATCTCCTGCAAAGTGTCTTTGCGAATTCGAAGAAACATTCGAAGCGGTAGGCTGGGAGCTTCCACGAGTGAAAGGGCGAGGCTGACGACGACGCTTATCTTTGATTTTCCTTTCCGCTCTCCTCTCCGCGCGATACATCCTTTTTTCGTCGTCAGAGTCTGACGCCAGCTCGTCTGACAGGTACTCGTTCACGGTTTGCCAACCAAACTCGCTTTTATCAGCTAACTTAATGGCTTTTATGCGCTTGGATACGATACCAGTACCTTCCTCCAAGACTGTTTTCACTTTGTCGTATGACTTGTTCTTCAGAGCACTCGCTGCCGCATCAAATTTATCCAGCACCTCGAGCTCGTGATCAAGTTGCTGTTGATTTCCCTTCCTTTTACATGTATAGTTTTTTCAGCGGGCCTTTTTAACGGCTTGTTCGACGGTGGCGCCATTCTCTTCGGAGAAACGTTGAGCAAAACTACCGAGCCTTGCCTCGATCACTTCAGTAAGGCTATCCGTTAGACGACCGACCGACGCGTCAACAGTAGACTTAATCGCTTCGCTGATCGCTGGATCCATTACGGCCAAACCGACGCCTGCCGCGTCCAAGGAAAGTGGAGGTCTGCTACTCTGGTCGATGAACCGAAAATTAGAGTTCTGTATGCGATGGCGTTCACAACCCGAAGGATGAATACGAATTAACTGCACACTTATATACCGCTATGCAAATAACTTTACACACAAGAGACATAACAGAACGCGTACTTAACGAGGACCACATTCCATACAGAACGTGCAGAAAGCAATTATCTGCTAAACTTCGTAACGCAGATATTTAGACATACCAGACTCGTCATAAAATTTGCCGACCTTGGGTGTCCCCCCAGTGAGGGGCGACTTGGTTCTGTTTGCAGTAATAACACAGCCGCGCTTTTGGACACGAGCCGGATAAATTTGGTCCGATCCACGCGCCATCGACGCGGGTTTAACTTCCCCCAAGGCTTGTTGACTTTCTTCTCAAGCCATTCATTACCAGAAAGATACTTTTCGCCTAATAAGGGTAAAAGGTAAGGATACAATAAAACGACGGCTACTGTCTCTTTCGCCAATGCAGAGAGAGACACTTGAAGAGTGTGAACCCTTTCACTTCTCTCCCTTATACAGTACCGACCTACAGCTCTTTGCAGATCACATACTTCAACCTTCCAGCGAAAAAATGTTTGTTATCAGCTCATCTGGTTCTCTGAGTGAATAGTTAATGTTAATATAATTTCTACGCTCCTTAATATTGGTGAATATTTACCTCGCCTTCGACGAATAATTGTTATTTGAATTGAACAGTTAGATGGCAAATCTAGATGTAGATGTAGATGTAGATGTAGATGTAGATGCAGATATAGATGTATAAATGATGTCTTTTGGTATGAGGCCATCCTCCAGCAGCGTTTACCATGGTAGGGAGGCCAGCGCGAGCAAGAATCTGGGCATTTGGCACCGCTTTGTCGCCCCAGTTGATTCCGAGGATACGCCGAAGGCAGCGGATTAGAACTGGAAGCTGTTCAGCTACTGCTCCTGTTTGCCACATGTCGTCCACGCCCCGCTGCCGTACAGGAGCGTACTGATGATGCAAGTGTTGTACACTGCCATCTTCGTTGCCACTGCTGTCAGTTTAGTACTCTCCCAGAGGGTGGTCGTGAGTCGGTCAAGAGTAGTCGCGGTGTTCCCAATGCGCTTGTTGACTTCGTCATCGAGAGACACGTTGTCGCTGGTGGACCCGAGGCACGTGAATTGATGGACAATGCATCTAGTTCGCAGTTGTCAATGGTGATGACAGGTGGGATGGGGTGTCCACGTGTTGGCTCATCATGTTGGTCTTCTTCAGGCTTATGGTCAGCCCTAAGCCTTTTCAGCTTTGGGAGAATCTGTCCATGAGGCACTGGAGTTGTTGGTCAGTCTGTAATGTGACCTCTGCCTCGTCGGCGAAGAGCATGTCTCTGGTGAAGGCCTCGTGTACCTCAGCCTTTGTTCTCAGCCTTGCGTGGTTCAACAGTCGTCCATCTGATCTGGTGTGTAGGTACACCCATTCGGACGAGGTCCCAAAGGCATGCTTTAAGAGCAGAGAGAAGAAGATACCAATGAGGGTGGGCTCGAGAGCGCAAGGGCGCAGCCTTGTTTCATATCGCTCAGACATGCTGCCCTCCTACTTTGTGGTTGCCTTCATGTCGTCGTGGAATGACCTGATCATGCTGTGTAGTTTTGGAGGGCACACAATCTTTAGCAGGATGTTGACGAGCTTTACCCTGCTGACCAAGGAACGCTTTGGGGATGGCCAAAGAGGGCAACATACAGGGCTTTTGCTATTATCTGCACTTCTGTAGTTGGTGGAGGGAGAACACACACACACACACGCATATATATGTAAACAATTCCGTTACTTTTTCTGCTGAAATCTCAGGATTAATACTTGGATTTACTCCTCCAATGTAACTAGCGGAAAACCGGCGTGACAAAGTAATCTCCGGTTTGTTCGTTAATCCTTCACTCCGGAGCATCTTCGTGACTCTCATGTGCTAGAGTGCGCTGGTTTGTTCTGGCGCTCGAGTCATCATGTCCTTAGTTCTGTTCGTGGTTTCTCAACTGTTGTGTTGCTTGACGTGCTGACGACATCCTAACTCATTATATAACTTACCAAATAATTATATAACATAACATAACATAAGTGAGGGAGTAATCATCGCGGTTATGAGCGCAATTTGTGAAATTGAAACCTTTACACAGCAAGATATACTCAGATAAGTAATTGCGCTTGCACATGCACAGTTTCCAAATCGCAAGACGCCTCAAATTCACACTTCCACTTCAATAGAGGAAATCGATCCTAACTCATTCGGCTCGGTTGGAGAATAATATTGAACTCATTCGGCTCGGCTCGAGCATAATATTGAAGGCTATTTTTTGCCAAAATTGAGTGTATGTAATTAAACTTCTGAATTCCGAGAGTGGAATTGTCCTAATTGGGACGAGTACTGTTTTAACTTTACCTTCGAAGAGTACTCTGAGATGTCCTTGGTTGGGTAGCCCAAGGGTTTACCGGGCCATTCGCGAGATGATTTCAACGGCATTTGCCTTTAAATAGAGGAGGGCTTAAAACTACGCCTTTCACAAACCTGCGAACTCTGGACTTCAAAATCCAACTACTGTAGCTATTTCGTTTTTCCTCACCGACATCCGCCAAACATGATGCGCTATGGAACCCATTGACCGCGTTCAGCAAAACGTCTTTGTTTTATGAGAGGTCCGGCGCTAAAGGGATTTACGACAATGAAAAAGAAACGTGTTCGACTTGATTTCGATTCGAATTTCAGAGTTCTCGTGTTATTGAAAGGCGCGGTAAATGCATACAAAAGATATCACGGGGCCATGTTAGCGATTGCCAATAAATTAAACTGGTTTGTTAAACTTCCAGGCATAGCCAAGCAAGGATCCAACCAACTGTACGCTGGACACGGAACTGGTTCCCAAGGAATTGACAAAGGTCACTTAAATCCCGCCAAAATTAACTCCTTCGACATTAACTACGCGAAGGCCACTTTCTCCTACACGAACGCGGTACCACAGTACGGCAGTTTTAACAAGGGCTCATGGAAAAGCTATGAAGGCAAAATAGTGAGGTTCGTCACAGCCACTTGCCGGCTAAATAGAGGGACAATGTACCTGATGACTGGGACATCAAAATACCGTCTTGACGTCACAAAAGCTCAGCCGACTCAAGCCACTGGACCAAATGTATGTTCATTGTTGGGGAAGGCCGATTAATTAAGCTGACTGATTATTTAAACATAGTTTGTCGGAGCGTTGCGTGAAATCCAAATTAAACCATCCATAAACTGAACCGAGCAGTCCTGTTGACGTTGCTACCTGTAAGTGTCGTTAAGTGAATCAGCGTGGTCGGCATACATTCGGAAGTGCAGGAAACAATTCATGTGATACTCTATTGTGTTGTTCTTTCTTTCGCAACGTAACCCACTAGTTAAATATGTTTTCTTACATTTTTCTTTTAGTAGAGGAGTGGAGATATCTGTTTATTTATTTTGGAACGAACCAACAAACTCAACCCACAAAATAGGCATTTCTCCAAAATGGCGCCGGGCCGCAAGTTGAAATAAGTTAAAATTAAAAACGTATAACAGCATATAGAAAAAGCACCTTTAGGTTGAATCTTTGTAGGATTACTAAACTAAAGGTGATCTTTCTAATACCGGTGGACGTTCTTCATTTTGACGTCTTTCAATTTGCGGCCGCCATTTTGGAGACGTCGAGTCCGAGAAAGGACACAATGGTGAAAGGCGAGTGCTCTAACCATTCCAGCGACCTTGCTCCCCTGAAGTGCATCGTAGTGCAATGCAGTGCAATCCAGTGCAGTAAATTTTGATTTAACTCAAGCAATATGTTCTACTCATCAACAACGTCTTAATTCAGGGAATTAAGTCGTTTAATGTTATTTGTGAAGCAATTATTTTTCCTTTTTTTTCTCGCAGCCGATTGCACTTTTTCCCGACCCTGCTGATCCCAATGCCATCGTGCGCCCGAATTCCATGTGGACAGCGGGTTGCTGCGTGCGCCTCGTGGACCGAGCAGTTATCGGGTCTATCGCAGTCATGGGAAACAACAATTACACCAGAGCCCAAACTGGGACGACATCCATGTACTTGGACGTACTGGAGGGTCTGCTGGTCAGAAGTGGAAAAAAACCTCCAAATCTATTTCCCGCCTTTCCAAATTGCAGACGTAGAACCAACGGCGTTTTGATTTGAATGCCATAATATTTGAAAAAATATAAAAGATCAGTCAGTAACTGGCGTTAAAGTTCCTAGGTACTGGTTGCCTAATTTTGAAAATGTGGAATAATTGGTTTGCAATGCAAGATTTAAATAAAGTCAACGTGAGGTAATTCGTGTTGTAGTTTCCGCTGATCTATTTTCTTTTACGTGCATCACCTTATACCACATTTTATATCGTATCAAGAAGGAGGGTCCATATGTTTTAGTTCGGGGCCCGGTTGTTCGAAGCAGGGTAGTGCTAACCCGGTATAATTACCATGACAACCTATAGGTTTTACTAGGACTTAACCTAGGGTTACCGCTGACCCTGCTTCGAACAACTCGGCCCGGGCCACCAGCACAGGAGTCTATCAGGTTATTTTTAGTTTTTGAAATTCCCGTGAAAAGTGTTTGTCACGGTTGCGAGCGCTCTCCACTGTTCAAAAAATATGTGGCATAAAAATTGAGCTGTCAATCGCTGTCCTGCTAAGCCATTTGATTGGATGAATTGTCACTTAGCTTCTGCAGGTCTACCACGAAGCGATTGAAGCCCTAGCCAAAGACAAGGAGATTGACATAGCTTATCTGGACTTCGCTAAAGCATTCGACAAAGTCTCTCACTGTGCCTTACTGAATAAGCTATCTCGATTTGGAATATCTGAGCAGCTAATAAGCTGGTTTCAGAGCTATCTTTCTGATAGATATCAACGAGTAGCACTACAGGTACCTATTCTGACTGGTTACAAGTCTTGTCCGGTGTTCCGCAAGGCTCTAAACTGGGCCCTCTGCTCTTCCTTGTCAGGTTGCGATATTTGAACGATAGTCATAAAAACTCACGGAAGTCGGATCAGATGACAAGAATTGAGTCAAGAAATGCCATGGGGACCAAAATTTTACGTTGAAGGGAGGACTCGAGTTTTTATGTTTATGAAGGAACACATATTGAACAGAACTTTTCGGTGCTTAAAATTGGGAAAATAAGTGCAGTTGTCTTGTCCACAAGATGTTATTTATAAAATATAATCACTGCCCGGATTGGATGTTCAGTTAGATTCAATTTTCGAATTAGATTAAATTTAGATAAGTATTAACGATAAAAATTAGTGAAAGAAGTTTCAACACAACGTTTTCATGTCGCTACGACATCGTTTCTCATCCCCTCTTTGCTTTCTCTCACTCTCCCCTGTATCCCTCAATTGCCTTGTCCACGAGATGTTCTGGCGTTCGAGCGAAGCGAGACGCTTGCTAACCGTGTCGATTTAAGATTCTTCGTGTGGCCGACTACTCGCCTCGATTTTATGCGGGGGCCTCGAGCCTATGCGTTGTGATGTAATGGAGGAACAAAGTATTGCAGGCTCAGAACATGTGCTCGATTTGCTCACTTTGACCTGCGACCTAGCTTTGGAGCGTTTCTTTTGAGTTTTTTTCCCTCGAGGTAAGGGAAATTGTGTTTATTTATTCGATATTTAGCTTACAAATATGATGGCTTAACTACAGAATCCAGGGCCACTTATTTCCATATCATTGAATAACAAAAGCTCTCATTGTTGTGTGTCTCGTTCTACAAAAGCTTCTAACTAATTTGCATGTGCTGGCCCTGTGTGGCCCTGTATTCTGTAGTTGCTCCAATATGATTGATGCTATTTATCAAAGCACCGGAAGGCTGTGTAGTGCTGTTTTTTCTAGGAAACAGACGTTAAAATTAGACCCTGGATGGTCAGTAGTATCAAAGTTTGATTTGTCCACGTTGCTACTTTTCAGTTCATTTTGGTGTGATTTGTCCTCGTGGTATCCGGACAATTCACCCCTCGGACAATTCGCTCCCAATGCAATTTCTGGACAATTCGCCCTCAATGTGTGAAAATACAGAAATTATTGTGATAACATATCTATCGCGTACTAAACAAACCGTAGTCAATTGAAGTCAATCACCAGAACCTAAGGCTTATGTGAATCAACTGTGGGAAAAATCGACCGTATCCATCATGGATCAAACAAAATTATCTACGGTCGAATTTGTGTCGAATTTCAAGTGTCTGAACACTTGTATCCATAAACAAAGGAGCTACTACAGTGACCTGCAATCCTTAAAACGTTGAAAACTCGTGACAAAGGCTTCGTGTAAGGCCTCTGGGATGAACTTTCGTGGTTCCACGCATTTGCGCTGAAGGGACGCTCGGAACATTCGCATAAATTAGAGGCCTATTCAACTTCGCATTTAGGTTATAATAAGAAATAAAGAAAACGCTTACCTCTCAGGAAACAGGCACGTATACTATTGTTTATGAGTGAAAAGCAATGAATGAACAGAACAAATCACAGTTAAGGTGGATTTAATGTGATCCAGATGAAATATATGAGTAACTTCCTCTGTTTTCCTCCTAACTTTTAGTAATTCATCCATTCAAAAACTGCACTGAAAGTGTTCGAAACGCTAATAACCCGATCGCGCTCGCGTTTCCGGGCCAGGAATAAGGCACGACGCTCGACGGGATCGAGCGGGGGCTGGTGACGACGGGCCAACAGTTGGACCTTCTTCTGCTGGGCGAGGGGGCAGACTTCCAGGACCACCCGGCAGGGTGTCGTCTGGCTTTGGCGCGTCAAGCGTCGACGGACCCGGGCCTCGCGTTGACGTACTCGATCCCGGGCCAGCCACGTCGCGTAACGCTGGGGATCGCGTTCTCGCACCCGCTCACGGTACCTCTGGATCTCACGGGTCCGTCGAGCTCGTCCCTCCTCGGTGGACTGGAGGCGGCGTCGGTACCGGGCTTTCTGGGCCCGGACTTGCTCGGGATGAGCGGCTCTCCAGGCTCGGACCTGCGCGCGTTTTTTAGCAGGGTCCGTGATCGGCATGGCGACTCACAATGGCGTCCGCCCGCGCGGCCGACCTTTAACACGTCCCTCTTCGACCAATCAAAAACCGTCTTTGGGTTCACGTGGCCTCTGGAGAAAGAAAACCCGCCCAGAGGGGGATAGGGGGGTATCCCCCCAACCGACCCCTTTCGGCCACGTGGCACACCTCTGGACGCCCATTGGTCGAGGTCGACTCTATAAAGCCAGAGCTCCTCGCGCATCCGAGTCATTCTCTGCTCACTCGTCCACCTGGTGAGCCTCCAGCATGTCTGAGCCCGGACCTAGTGGACTCACTTTAGAAGAGCAACGGGCTCTCTTACGGGAGCAGCGCGAGACCTTCGCGCGCGACCACGTTCCAGCCTCGTTCTTCCCAGAGGACGACCCGGAAGGCGATGCCCTGTGCAATGCGGCCCTGGACGCCTGGGAACAGCCACAGCAGCAGCGTGGGGGTGGCGCCAACCAACCCCTCGAGTTCGACCTCGTGCCCGGAGAAGATCGACGCGTGCGACGTTTTGGGGTCCATCGCCGCGTCTTCCGGGCCCGACTCCGACAACAGACCCCCCTCGAGGAAGGGATCGACGTGGGTGGGGCCATCGAGGGAGCCTTGACCCGAGCCATCGACCGTCAGCTGGTCACCGACGCCGAGACCCTCGACGATGAGACCTACTTGCTGATCAATTTCCAGTCGGATCGGTTCGATCAAGCTTACCAATCGGCCCGACTGACCGTCGGCGAGTGGCGACGCGGGGATTTACGTGCACGGGGTCTCATGCAAGATCTGGCTCGGCGTCTGAACTCCAACGAGAATTTCCGGATGAACGACTCGTTCCAGTTGCAGGTCACCCTGGCCCGGGATCCCGGCCGTGGAGGGAGGAAGAAAGGACTGAGTTGGGGAAGCGTGTCGGCCAAACAGTTTCTGCGCCTGAAACGTTGCATGGTGCCCGTCGACAACACGGACGAACTCTGTTGCGCCCGGGCTCTGGTCACCATGCGCGCCCACGCGGACGAACAAGCGGGCCAGCAACCCGAGGATACCTACGCTTCACTCCGTCAAGGACGTCCCTGCCAGACCCGATTGGCGCGAGCCTTGCACGCCGAGGCCCGGGTGCCCGAAGGTCCTTGCGGTTTGGGCGAGTTGGACCTGTTCCAGATCGTGCTCTCCGACTACCAGATCAAGGTCGTCGACGCGTCCCGCGGGTGTGCCGTCGTCTTTGCGGGACCGGCCTGCACGGGACGTCCCATCCTGCGTCTGGTCAAGATCGGCGCCCACTACCACGGTTGCACCAGCTACGCGGCCTTCTTCAACAAGGCCTATTACTGCGACGCGTGCGACCGGGCCTTCAACCAGGAGGATTACGCGCATCACCCGTGCGAGGGGAAGAAATGCTCCGCTTGCCACCAGGAGAACTGTGCCGAGTACCTGGCGGCTCGCCAGACCGGTGCTCTACCCACCGTCACCTGCCGCGAATGCCACCGGCGCTTCTACGGCCCCACGTGCGCCGACCAACACGTGCGGTTCCAGACCAAGAGTGGACACCCGGCTCGTCGCGAAGAAGGGAACCGCGTCTGCGACATCCTAGCGCGTTGCCTGGTCTGCTGCAAACAGATCCCCGGACCCGAGCGACACAAACATCGTTGCGGCCACGGACCCTGCCCCACCTGCGAGAAACGCGTCGACTTGCGCACCCACCGCTGCTACATGCAGAAGGTGGTGGAGAACAAACCCAAACGCCGTCGACGCCGCCGAGGGGCAGCCGCTGGGCAGCAGACTTTGCGGGCCAACGCCTCGGACGACGAGGAGAGCAGCGACGACGACGAGACCGCCAGAGACCGACGCCCAACCCCTCTGCTGGTCTATGCGGACTTTGAGGCCATGCAAGAGGGGGGTTTGCACACGCCCAACTTGATCTGCTGGGAGCGGGAGGACAGCGACCATCAGTACGTCGAGTACGGAGCCGACTGCTGCGAAGCGTACTTGGACTGGGCCACGCACGTCGCCGAGCACGAGAACCGACAAGTCATCACGGTCTTTCATAATTTCAAAGGCTACGATGGCATGTTCGTGCTTCGCCAGCTGTACGACGACGGGCACAAGGTCACCCACCAGATCTGCATCGGCTCCAAGATCTTGAGCCTCCGGACCGGGGACCTCAAGTTCGTGGACAGTTGCTGCTTCATCCCGCAACCTCTGCACAAGTTTCCCGCCACGTTTGGCCTCGCCGAACTGAAAAAGGGGTTCTTTCCCCATTTTTTCAACACCGCCGAGAACCAAGCGTACGACAAGGATGAGATGCCGGCCCGGGACTATTACGATCCGGACGGCATGATGGAAGGCAAGCGTCGGGAATTTCTGGCCTGGTATGCGGACCGCGTGGCCGAGCGGTACCATTTCAACTTCCGGCAGGAACTCGAGGCGTACTGCAAGTCGGACGTGCGTCTCCTGAAGGAAGGGTGCCGTCGGTTCCAGCAGGAGTTCGAGGCCGAGGCGGGGTTCAACCCCTTCCTCCAATGCATCACCATCGCCGCCTCCTGCATGCGGTACTTCCAGAAGAAGTGGCTGCTCCCCGACACCATCGCCGTCGAACCCCCGCTGGGTTGGCACGGGGCCCGTAACCGGCAGAGCGTCGAAGCCTTGCAGTGGCTCCACTGGTGCGAGCAAGAGGCGCGTCGCGTCACCCGCGAGAGCATGACGGACGAGGAGTGGCAGGCCCACGACCTCCTGCAGTTGGAGGATCCCGACTACGAGATCCCCGGCCTGCCCACAGCCGACCGCATCGCCCACGTCGGCAACCGCGGCGAGCAACGCCTTCGGCTCGACGGTCGCGTCTTCGACGTCGACGGCTACGATCCCGTCACGCACACGGCCTACGAGTACCACGGGTGCTACTTCCACGGCTGCCCGCGGTGCCACCGGGGCCACATGAGCGACAAGAGCCGCGTCCATCCCGATCGCACCCTCCGCGAACTCTACGAGGCCACCGTCGCCAAGGAGACGGCCCTGCGCAACGGAGGGGTCCGTCTGGTGACCATGTGGGGGTGCGATTGGACCCGTCTCAAGGCCCAGCGCGAGGACATCCGGACCTGTCTGGCCCAGCATCCCATCGTGCTGCCTCTGGATCCCCGAGACGCTTTCTTCGGCGGTCGGACCAATGCCGCCGTGTTGTACGCCACCGTCGACCCCGAGAAAGGCGAGCAGATCCGGTACGTGGACGTCACTTCCCTCTACCCGTGGGTCAACAAGTACTGCGAGTACCCCGTCGGGCACCCGGAGATCAAGACCCACGTGGAAGGCACCGACCTGTCCCCGTACTTTGGGCTGGCCAAGGTGGATGTGATCCCGCCGCCGTTGCTGCACCATCCCGTGCTGCCCTTACGGAGTGGCGGCAAACTCACGTTCCCTCTGTGCCGTACCTGCGTGGCCGCCGAGCAAGCCAAGCCCCACCTGCTGGACCGGACGTGGCGTTGCCCGCACACCCCCGAGCAGCGGAGACTGACCGGTACGTGGTGCACCCCAGAGCTGGCCAAAGCCGTGGAGCTGGGGTACGAGATCGTCCAGATCCACGAGGTCTGGCATTTCCCGCGCCGCCAGACGGGGCTCTTTGCCGGGTACGTCAATACCTGGCTCAAACACAAGACCGAAGCCAGCGGATGGCCCCCAGGCCCGGCTCGAGACCCCCAGCATCCCGAGTGCCAAGCCGCCCGCGACCGGTTCGTGGCCAACTACTCGGCGCGCGAAGGCGTCCAGCTGGATCCTGCCCAGATCGTCAAGAACCCGGGCCGTAAAGCCACCGCCAAACTCATGCTCAATTCCTTCTGGGGCAAGTTTGGCGAACGGCTCAACAAGTGCCAAGTGGAGCAAGTCACCTCCCCGGCCCGGTTCTACGACCTGTTGCGTGACGAGTCCCGCGTCATCCACGCCGTGCGGGTCGTCAACGAGGAGATGTTGGACGTCACGTACAACTACGTCGACGAAGCGGCCGCCAAGAGCAACCGCACCAACGTCTTCGTCGCCGCCTTCACCACCTGTCACGCCCGCCTCAAGCTGTACAGTTACCTGGAGCACGTGGGAGCCAACGCCTTGTACTTTGACACGGACTCGGTCATATACAAATGGTGGCCCGGCCAGCCGGAGATCGAGCTCGGCGAGTTCCTCGGCGAAATGACCGACGAGCTGGAGGACCCCGACGACCACATCTGCGAGTTCGTGTCGGCAGGCCCCAAGAACTACGGGTACGAGACGCACAAGGACAAGCACTGCTGCAAGTCCAAGGGGTTCACCCTCAATTTCCGCGGCAGCCAGCAACTCAACTACCGGGTCCTGAAAGCGAACGTGTTGCAGGAGTTGCGAGACCCCTTGGACCGGCCACGCCAGATCCCGGTCTTCAACCCGCATTTCATCACGCGAGATGCCGACCGCCAGCTGGAAACTGTGACGCAAATCAAACGGTACCAGTTGGTCTTCGACAAGCGGGCTGTGGACCCCAACACCGCCATCTCGTACCCGTACGGTTACCTGGCAACCCACGAGGCGACCCAGACGCGGTGGGCGGACCTCCAAGCGCAACGCCTGGTGGCTCAGCAGGAGGAGGTGCAACGACACCAGGTGGCTCAGCAGGAGGAAGCCCGACAGCGCCAGGCGGCTGAATTGGAGGAAACCCGACGGCAGCAGGAGGCCGAGCGTCGAAGGCGGCAACGTAAGAGCGAGGCCCTGGAGCGACGGCGGGCCCAGGAGCGGGCGCGGTGGCATCGGCGGAAGGCCCAGGCGGAGGAGGAAGCGGCCGCAGCGAAACGGCCGCGAACCCTGTAAATAGGTTAAGGGGACTGGGTCGGCATCTTCGGCGTCGCGTGGGACGGTCCCCTGCTCGGGTGAGCACTGTCGGCTCGACGTCGTAGACGACCACCAGTCCCCTCCGTTGTGTTTTTTTTCCCACGAGACATGGAAGTCAAGACACGAAGTCTTGAGGGACGAGGGTTCACTCGGAGCCCTCCCACGTTCCCGCTTGTACATAGTCGTTGTTTGATTAAAATTCGTTTAGGGACGAGGGTTCACTCGGAGCCCTCCCACGTTCCCGCTTGTACATAGTCGTTGTTTGATTAAAATTCGTTTTTTATTCTTCAAAAATGCCTTTGTCTTTCTTTGTCTTTCTTTGGAGCGTGACTTCCGGTGTTCGTGACGTCATGTCCGACCCGATGCCCATATTTGGACTCCGCATAAAACCTCATTTGCATAAAATTCAAAATGGCGGACAGTGAATGAGATGCATCGCGCGCTGATTGGCTAGAGGGGTGTCACGTGGGCGAAATGCGGCTCTCTGATTGGTTAGGTCCTATACCGACCACCTTAACTACTATGCCTTACTAGTATATTTAGTTAAATGCTCATTTAACTAAGTTAACCACCACGTGTGTTTTAGCGGTCATCGTTTTAGCGTTCAATGCTTTAGCGGTCATCGTTAATAGCAGTCATCGTTTCTCTTGGGCGGTCTTCGCTCAATCTGCCAGCGGTCAGACTCATAAGCCGCTGGGTCACGCGGATCGTTGTGGTTTTCGTCAGCGAGGTTTTCATGAGTTTTTCTCAGGCGTTTGGAGCGGTTTTCATTTTTTAGCTATCCCCACTCCACCCTACCCTCTATTTTTGCTTCACTGATTTCATCAGTGTGACGGGGACGCCTGGAATGGGGCTCATGGGTGGGTTGCGGGGATTTTCCAGCCATGGGGGCGGTATTCTATGTAGGGGCTGGCTGGCCACAGTGGGAGCCCCTGGATACTCCAGGCTTCCACCTCCCATTTTATTGAGGCAGCTGGTTAATCTTTATATATATATATATATATATCTCTTCATATAAAGAATACTAACGAGGAGTGTCTAATCGGGTTTTAAAGCTCACGTACGTGACTTTTTATCGGGACTTGATAGGCTGTTAGGCTGTTAGGCCATGAATTATTAATTCTCAATGCGTTTTTCGTTTATTTTGGTTCAAGTAAGAAGATTGCCAGGGATTCGAAAAATCTTAAATACCTGCACTGATGCTGTAACATCATCAGACAACGGGTTATCTACGGACGACATCACACGCCTAAGATACTGTAACAACAAAAAGCCAACGGGAGAGGGGAGGGTTACAAGCCACACCCCTCTCTCCATGAGTAAGAATCATTCGAGAGTTGTACCTGTGTTCGTGATTTTCCCATGAAAAGTGACCCTTCTCCACAATATCCTTGAGTTTAGACTTGTTTCCAAAGAACAATGCCAGATCGGTAGCAAGTATACACTCCTTCATATAACCGAGGACTGTTTTGTACTCTGCCGGACTCAAGTGTGAGAATATGTTGTGGCCTTCATGCTGTTCAGCAAGAAAATTAGTTACCATGGTTAATTAATCACCCACAACTAAAGTGCATTCTACTCCTCAGCTTTCCTGATGTGGAAAGAAGCATTCCTACATCCCCTGTGAATTAATGCCATCTTAGTATAAACGCCATTTGTATAGATAAGCTTGCGCCACCCTATCTCTAATTGGCCTAAAATTCGCGCGAAAATGGCGCGTGCGACGAGCCGATCAAAGCTCTGTCCTAAAAAAAAAACGCCAAAGACCTCATGGGCATAAAGGCTTTAAAAAAGGCGCAAAACTAAAAAAAAGGCGAAAAACCAGAAGGGTCTTTTGAACACTGAGAGTCATGTTGTATTTCCCCTAATGTTAACGTAATAATGGTGATTCCTTCAGTTGATAATGCGTGAGTGTTTTTTTCCTGAAGCCGACTCAACTGACAATTCATTATTTCAAGTATTTGAAATAAATTCTGTTTCTTCAGGAGAAGAAGGAAAATGGATTTAGGCCGCTGAGGTTCAAACAAAAAACAACTATATTTTCAAGAACACCGTAATTAACTTCTCTGCACTTCCTATAAACCAACCAATCTGCAGAAATCATTATTCATTCACCTACAGTGGATGGTGAAACTGTTGCGAGCCGCACTGTATACCTGGAGTATGGTGATTGTCTGATTAAAGTGATGGTGTTCCA
Source organism: Astreopora myriophthalma (assembly GCA_014634185.1). Lineage (NCBI taxonomy): Eukaryota > Metazoa > Cnidaria > Anthozoa > Scleractinia > Acroporidae > Astreopora > Astreopora myriophthalma. The sequence continues at coordinate 1,412,199 of BLFK01000078.1, read as the reverse complement.
TGGTAGAGGTGCTGTACACAGCTGCTAGCGGCGTTTGCTCGTTCTTCATCCACGAGTTAGTGCGACCCCTGTGATCCAAATCATGACACAATGAAGCAAAGAACATTGCCAAGGCCTGGAAAAAAAATGGAATGGAATATAAGACTTACTGTGCTCTCTAGATAGTCGTTTGAACTGAAAATACCTTACCTCAAGTGCTGTGAACCTGTCATTTCCAGATCGAATGACAAGATACATGGAATGCGCAACAGCAAATGCATGAGTCCAATTGTGGTATGGCACATCTCGGTAGTTCTTCTTCACTGTTAGCACAAACCGCCTGAGCTCATCTAATCCAAATCTAACCAACAAAACCATCAACAATCACACTGTGTTTCAATCATTCTTCATACTACCACTTTCACAAACACTGCAACATTGGAAGGATCAAAAGAGTTTGCTTTTTCCTTCTCTGCAGCATACATGCACCATCAAGTTAAAACCACGTAATCGCTGTTAGCAAGCACAACGCAGAGGGGCCAAGGAATAAACCAAACACAATGTTTGAGAACGAGCAGATTGTCATAAGTGTCAGATTCAGAATGGGAATCAGAATTGGAATTGAAATTGAATTTGGAATAAGAACAAACTCTGCTGATCGATCACAGAAGTTATGACTCCATTTGGTTTTCACTTGGTTGTATAACCGCTTGGTTGTATAACCGCTTCGACTCTGATTCCAGTGATACCAGACTTTATGGTATACTCTATTTAACAGAACGAGTCCAGGCTCACCAACCTTTGGAGTGAAAAAAGATTCTTCGTCATTTGGATGACAAGACTTGGCATCAGGTGCTGGCCTTTGTTGGACAGTGAATATGAGTCGAAGGAATAACTAGCAAAGGGCAAAAAGAAAATACAAAATTGCATACACATGGGACTGCGAGAAAGGACCAAGGTTTTGCCACTCGTGTTTTTATACCGCAATACAAACAGGTGTGCAATAAAAAACGAGCCAAGTCAGGCCGAACCACATGGCCATGGCTTAACACAAAATTAGGGAAACAACTTTCATTTGAAGGTCTTTTTCCTTAACTAAAAACATGCCATGCCACCACACAACCATGTCCCACAGGCCCCTCTTTCAGTGTTGCGACCAGCCAAGAGAACACAGAAAGCTACAACGACTTGCAGAATTCTTGGCAAACTGAATGAAAACCAACCTTTCTAACTTCAAATTGTTGCTGGTAATAGATCTGTGATGTACAGGTGTAACACACACCCTGTCCCTCTTCCCCATTCAAAGTTGTTTGTCGCAAGTTTATAGCTTTGTGTTGCATTGCTAGCAACTTTGATAAGGATGAGGGGATGGAACAGGGAAGTGAGTTGGCCTCCAATGAGGTCTTTCCTATTCTTAGAATTCTTAGGAGAATAGAAAACAGCAAGGACAGGGTTGTTCAAAGGAAGGCGAATGCTAACCCTGGGTTAAGTCAGATTAAAACCTATAGGCTGTCATGGTATTTATCCCGGATTAATGCTAACCTTTGTTAAAAAAACTCGGCCAAGAGTATTAAAACTCGTTGCCTTGACTTACGTTTCAAGATTTGGATAAGGTTCTGGCACTTCAATTTCAATGATGTCCTTAAACTCACGATCAGAACACTTGCTGTGGTAAGACAGAACCTCAAGAGCAACCTACAATAAAGAACACTGTCTTCTTTAACATCACTTAAAAGAAAGAGGATGTGCTTTTGATTACTTAACATACTGTATCCCGCTGCAACTTGTGTATAAAAACGAAAACTTAACTGGGGCATTACTAAACAACAAAACAGCGAAACGAAACACCGAAATAGCTACTGGTTTCTACTTTTTTTTCTCAAACACTCGTTTCGCTGTTTCGTTGTTTAGTAATGCCAAATTAATTGGCTCTTCCATGAAAATACTGGGCTTGTCCATAACGTGCAAAATCTGAAACCTTTGATTTACTTATCACTGCCATTTTGGGTTTTCATATCTCACAATCTGATTGGTGGACTTTGATCCACTTCGGCAGTTTCTGTTTTTAACAGCCTGCTTATATGATTGCCAGCAGAAAAAACTGGCTCACCTGATTGACTTTCCATACCACTGAAAGGCGCAATATAAAATTCTATGAACACTCCATATCTAGCTACACTGCACCTACCCTATGTTTTTGTTCAGATCTTCTAATCTTATCATAAAGCTACAAAACAAAAGAACATTTAAATAACACCATGTCAGGGATTATGTCAATCAAATCAAACCACCATGGCTAAACGAAACTGGTGTAAGGACAAATACGTAGTATAACAACCAGGGTTGTAAAAGAGATTTCAAGTAGAAGGTGAATTTAAGAATTCAAAGTAGACGGCACTGGGCATGAATTGTAGCCAGCAATTAAAACTATGAAAGTAGCCAGTAATATTGCCATTCCATGGTGCTTGTTGACAACCCTGAATATAGTGATAATGAAGTATCGATGTTAAAAAGATGGTGGAACTTTTATATTTAAAAGCATCGTGCAATCTCCAGCATTTCCCCATTGTGCATAAGGGCACTTGCAGCTTTCCAAGGGAGAACATGTTCATTGGGAGAAAGATGCCCATTGGAAGCGAACAGAAAAGGAATTGTTGTGAATGTTGTATGCCTTTGAAGAGACCACTAAACAAACTATAAGAGAAGAGACCCCAGCCACCCTTGGGAAGCATTCCCCCTCGTTAAGAAACACACCTAGTTCTCCTAAAACGAGTCGAACCTATGACTTTCCGACTTCTAGTTCTTATCCAAAAGTGTGTGCACACCATTACCGATAAAATTCATCAGTTTGATTATTTGGCGGGCCTATGAAACAGAACATCTCAAATACTATCGTTTCCAAAAACACATATGTTAAAAATGCATAACAAGTATATAATTTAATTTGACTACAGTTGTGATATTATTGTTATTATTATTATTATTATTATTATTATTATTATTATTATTAGCAGTAGTAGTAGTAGTAGTACCTACGTGTATATATTTTTATCACAAAATTCTCTTGAATTTATTTTACACACACAGTTTTAAGACCAGTGCACTAAGCTGTGAATTTGCCAAAATATGTTTAGAAAATACTGTTCACAGTATATTACAAATTACTTCAGTGGGGAGATTAAGGTGCTACTTTGAATATTTTCTTTCTGGATTGTTAGTGGTTAATGGTTAGATGAGTGCACATTGATTTTCCAAACCTTAGCATGATGAAGAGCCAAACCACAGTAGATAGCAAATGTTTGAAAAGACTTTTCATCTGTAGAAAAAAATTGTTAAGTTTCATTTAGCCCGCCTACCTGTCATATTATAGATTGAAGCCTTCCTTTTATGCTCAGTTTACAAACATTTAAATTATACTGGATGAGTCTCAAAGAGGTTAACAAACACTGTCTATAATCAAGAACTATTAAACAAGATTATGTTGTCAGATAATTTTCCGGCCCTTGACTGTGGCAAACTTGCGATAGCTTTTAATTGAATTTATGGCATGAAGTGTGTTCCAAATATCCAAGAATTCCCATGTGCTAACCTCCACCATAAATAGATTTTCCTCATTTACTGGAGTCAAAAGCAAACTTATGATAGTTACCCGAAGCTGTGAAAACTCCACTCTTTTTGTTGACCATCTGAACAACACCAATAATACTGAAAGAAAATAAGCAGGATTTTGATGGCCCAGACAAATAACTCTCAATAATTTCGAGTGATACTGATACTCTGCCTGAATTCAAAACAAATCAATAAACTGACTGAGAAAAGACTCACTTTCCTCTGATGAAAATGGGCATACACAGTAAGGTGTTGGTGGTGTAGCCTGTCTGAATGTCAATTTCCCTAGAGAATAAATTATAAAAGACGACTTGTTGTTTTAGTGTTATGCTGTGGTTTAAATTTTTTTGTCTGGTTCAAAATTTTTTAAACCATTTAAGTTTTATTTTCCCACTTATTTGTCTTAGATTTATAAAATAATAATAATAATAATAATAATAATAAATTATAGTGTGCATTTTCTATATGCATAATCAAATGTGCATATAACCCTAATCAGGAACAATGGAACATCAAAAAAGAACTTGTTTAATTAAAGTATTTCAATCAAGAATAAATGTACACATTTGATAGAGAATTCAAACAAATAAAGCATGGAATTGATAAGGACACCTTAATAGGAATACACAGAATATTGGGTAGTCATATTCTTTAGGGAGTCTACTCACTAGGGATACGCGTACCTGGAATAATAAAAAATAAGTAGGAAAAAAGGATGTACCCTTTGTTAACTAACTTTTCTTCGACGTAATCTCAGCCTTCAAATAGGGAAGTTGTATTTTTTCAAATAATGATCATGGCATACAAGGTAATTTGCCAATTTACTTTCAAAGAGAGAGTGATTATTACGGCATTGCTTTTCCATCTCAAACCAGTACCTGTTGAATCGCTCATCATGGTATGCATCAGTGATGTTCAGGGTTTCGCCAGTGGTTGCCACATGTCCAGCCACACCCTTGCATTTGGGGAATCTAACAAAATAATTAAAAAAATAACAAATGACAAATAATTAAAAAAAAACAGAGACTTCCCAGCACCACATGCGATATTCAAGAACTCTTTTGAAATTTAAATTTTTGAGTGCAAGGGCTTTCTAGGCACATGTGAACCCTGTCCAGTCGCACACAACTTCCATTACTTAGCTACCTGATTTCCTTTTGCAGATTGGAGGAGCGGCTATCTTCAAGACTGCCACCAATATCAAATATTCTGGCATAAAGCTCATTTGTTCTGTTGTCAACAAGGAACAGTGAAGTCCTGTCTGCATCCACCAGTGTTTGTGCATAATTCTGCAAAAACAAAACAATGACATGAACAAAAAGTAAATTTCCACGGATTCTGATGCACTACTCTCATTTCAATACAATAACAGTGGTTATGTCGAACACTCCACTATCTTCTCTGGTATTGAAAACCCCAGTATTCTGAAATGGCATCTTGGTCAACTTTTTGTCATTACATGGTGGAATTGCATCTCTTTACAGGTGGATGGCTTACGTGAAGATACAATGCAGCAAGTTTCTATTCTGATTAGTTGGCTAACACTAACCATGATCTTCATAATAACTGTATCCATGCTGACAATATCTTGAAATATTGACCTGGAGTAAAATACAAGCCATGAAGTTGAGCAAAATTTGTACATGTGTTGCGTTACAGATCACATCACTGCATGTCAAACAGAACTGGCACAATTTTTTAGCAGCAACTTGATTTACCTTGTCACATTCAGCAAAAATTCTGTCAACTTTCTGTGCCTCTGCATGTTTTGGAACATCTGTAACAACAGGAATAAGCATACTTTTTCACAACAGAAAAAAGGAATCTTTGAACTTGGCAATGTAGTTTATGCAACGGCATGAAAAAACTTAGTTACAACACACAAGAGAAGTTTGGAGAGCATTCAAGTTGCCTGAGATGTAGCGAAGAGCACTTCAAGTTTCTTAAAGTGCCTCTCAAATTTTGCAAGAGGATTGCGAATCGATTCACATGCACCAATAATTACTATTGCTTTATAATATTGCCAGTCCATTTGCTCCAAAGCAAGAGAAAGGTAGAGTTTGTTCATGTCATCAGCATGCAACATAATAATGAAATTAAGTTTTACAAAACCATAGTAAAATGCTGTTAATGGACCGTAACACAATTGGCCTCTTTCTTCTGTCATATCTTATTTTGTAACATCAAGTAACATGAATGAGACAATAATGAGCTTTCACAATCTCATGAATGCTCATTCATTATTTGGTCAATACAAAGGGCAAACTGTCTCCCATGTTGTTATACTGTCTGCTACAGTTATCTCACTCGTTCTGTGTGGCTAAAACAAACAAGTCCCTCTATTCATGTCTTGTTGAGCGCAACAATAGTTTGTTGTACTAGTTAGAAGTCTCGCAGTGACTTCCCCAAGCTTTGTTTTTTCCTGCTACTTTATTAGGCTCATTATTCTTGTCCAATCCAGCAAGTGCCGGCATAGTCAGTTTAGTGCGCTGGGGAGATAAGGAGGCTTGAGCTAGTGTTTTACTGCCTACACTCTTTCCATTTTAGCACGATGCTGGCTGGAGGTTCAGCTCACAGTGCTGCGGAGAGCTAGGCTTTGAGATCACCAAAATGGCCTTTTCCTGGCCTACAACTCGTCCAATCCAGTGCAGGTCTTAGGAGCACTGGGGAGATGGCTTTAGGCTTTCAGTCTTGCTATGGAAGTTGTCTGTCACGCTAAATGGTGTGCCCCCCCCCCCCCAATTACACCATTTGCCGTCTTTATCGTTTGTGTATTTCTGTCCCTCATTATCCTAAATAGCTAATGGAACTGTGACATGCACTTCATTTGCTGCATGAATGTGCTGGGTATGTAAGTGATGCAAGAATTGTTCAGTAATGTAAACCCTTCTACAAAGTGGCTCTTAACTGGATGGATCGATGGAATTGCTCACAAAAATATGTAACTATAAGTTATTACCTCTGCATAATACAGAGATATTCCACCCCAAACAAGGTAACTGTTGACAATCTGAAAACAAAAACGTAAAAAAACATAAGGTGCATGTACCTACTGTATGCTGGAAGAGTGCAAGTAGAAACTGTGTAGTATGTACGGACCTAGAGTTCTAAAGAAATTGTCAATGGCCCATTAGTGTAGCCACTTCTTTAAAATTTCAATTTACAAAATCATCTGAACTGATTTCAGGATATGTTTTAAAAGAAATTAATTTTGCATTCACATCAGGGTTCAAAACATACCTCTGTTTTTGTTTCCAGCATTAAAAGTTGGCATAAAAATGGGTTAATAGCATTTGTTTGAGTAACCGGTATATGATGTTTAACATCACATTTGTTTGGGCTCAAACCAGAATAAGAAAAGTTATTCAGAATAAAGCCAGTGAGCATTCAGTTGAGAGCTACTTTCACCCTGGATTTCCTGGATTCCATTCCAGCTTTTCTGGTGGCAGGAGCAGAAAAGCCAAATAGAACATATCAGCGAGAACAAACTGTCTTCCCCAGAGAATATCCCAAAGGAAGGAACCCTAATCACGTGCCTCATCATCCTCTTCTCCGAAGGCTTCATGGCCAAGTCTCCTGCATAACTCAATCACACCTAAACAAAAGAAATCTCGTAGCTTTGAGCAAAGTTGGAGAAAAGCTCTCAAACACTTTAATAATTCTATCACCCTGCATCATTATTACAAACAATCACAACCCATCCCAACAAGCCTTAAAGTGGACAGCAACCACTTCTAATATCTTGACAAACCGAAATCAATTTATCCATTTCATTTCAACATGCCAACTCTGAGGTTCAAAATCAATTTAACTCTACCACTGATAAATAAATCTTGTAGTCACCCCTTCCTTGTCTGCACTGCCAGACCTATGAATGTGTTGAAGGTTAAAACCAGTGCAGCTCAAAATTATTTCAACCTGTTGTTTAACCTTGAATTTTCTTTGAATAGTATTCATTATATATCCCTAAATGACAAATCAAACCAATTTGAAATGATTATTATGCAACCCTAAATTAATTTAAACATACAATGCATACGGTCATGTATGTGTACGCTGCATACATCTCTGGCTGTGTTGTTCACTTAGTGCATCTTTGACCCACCTTGTACTAAATTAAAAAGGGTAAGGACCTGACTCCAGAAACACTCACCAATCAATTCGCCATTTGACTGGACTATTGGCTGACACAAAACAGACTGTGCTGTGCTATCTGCAATGAGAATAATTTTGAATGTCCAAACCATTAAATTTCCACCAGCCATTTTATAGCCGTTCCACTTCATCTCATAGAAAAAGTTATGCAGCCATTCAACCATTCACAGTATCACTTTTGAACAGCTTGTCTACTATGTGTTTCTCATCCATTGACACTTGCTCTGCATTCGGGCATTTGAATGCACACCGTAAGAAACATTTTTGCAGGAGAGGTCACATTTGTTATGAAAAAGACATCATTAATAGGATTACCATTAGTAATAAAATTTATAAAAAAAATCTTTAGTTATTTTTAACCAATTCACTCCCAATTCTTGTTTTGCACATGGAGTCATAAAAAACTAAAACTGAAAGGTAAACAGACATTTGAGTTTTTATCTTCATTAGGAAAAAGACATTTAAAAATATACTTGCTGGCAAGTTTTCAGCTCAACAGCATGCTTTGTTTGGAAAAAAAAACAAGCAGCTTAAGTTTCAGCTTTTTTCAGACTGCATGACATAGAGACGGCTGCTGAGAAACATGCCACAAACATGAAAAAATTGATTCAGATTGTGGTTTTGAGCTCTGAACAACCAATACGTAAAGAAAAATGTTTACGTGAATGTTTACAAATTCAGTACTGAACAGCGAAGAAAGGTTTTAAGACAGCCAAAGTAAACTCCAGATGTTTTCACTTGTTTCCAGCCGGTATGTTGGTGTCCTTCACAACATGGCGTCTCCATACTAAACTTTATAATTTCAAGTGGTACATTTTTCAGAATAACTGAAGTATGGAATATCCTACAGGCCTGAGACTTAAACACATCATTTCTTTATTACTCAAGTCAGTCTATAATATCTCAATTTCTTGACTATTGTTATGAATGGTGAGTGATTTGATTTTTTATCAGCATGACATGCAAACCAAGAATAGTGACTTCAAGGATTTTACCCTCAGGCTAATGCCAGATGATTTTACTCGTTAATGGGGCACCAAGGCCTCTCAGGAGTGAAAGGGTTAAAAATATGTATTATATATATCTTATTAACCAAGCGCGAAGGCCGTACTGGGAGAATATTGGCCCGAGGTCTTGACAGTATGGACCGAGCGCAGCGAGGTCCGTACAAAAAAGACCGTGTGCCGATATTCTCCCAGTACGGTCCCGAGCAAGCTTGCATTGGTTAATAAGAGATTTATTATACGACTGAAGAAAGCTTTGAAGGTTTTCAAAGCTCATTCGGGACATTCGGGACAATGCCCGGGACAATGCCCGGTCCAATATTTAGAGAATATTGGACCGGCAATAGAGCATTCTGATTGGTTGATTTTAGTTATTGGCCCTCTGACTGCCTGAGTCGTGTAATAAATGTTTTATAGTACACTCAACAAAATTACTCAATTCTGATTGGTCGAGAGCAGTACAATTAATCCCAAATAGTACTCCGTAGGAGTACCTATTAAGTTTCCATGACAACAGCACGTAAGCACAATCATAAGCGGCAAATTTGAACGTCAACAAAAAAATGGCCGACAGTCGCTTCGCAATTTCCAGTGAAGACATGCTTCAAAACTTAAAAGAAACAGCAAGCAACTACAACATGAAGAAATCTCAGAAGAAACACGACAGAAAGAAACAGAAGAAACACAAAGAAACACAAAGAAACACGAAGAAATCTCAGTTCGTAATTTTATTGAATGTACTATAAATAAAAAATCATACGACCTTCTCGTACAATTCGTGATTAATAGATACTCATGATTTTGAAAGTTCTCAAATTGCACTCGCCTAATTTAGGCTCGTGCAATTTTGAGAACTTTCAAAATCACTCGTACCTATTAATCCTGAATTGTACTCGAGGTCGTGCAATTTCCTATACTAATACTGATCACTTTCAAAACTAACTACTAGTTACCCAAGTCTGTCTCAAAATGGTCCAGCCTGGATTACTGGTCCCATATTTCATTTAAAAAATAAACTTTGCATGATACCTCAGATTAGTATTAAATGGGTTAAAAATGGCCAACGTCCTTGAATTTATTTTAAACTACATATCTCATTTAAATCACCTTCTAATCCAATTCCTCCAGGAAAACGCTCATCCTGGATAATAAACAAACAAACAGGACCTGTAATTTATTGCATGCCTTGCTTTAAAGAACTTTTTAAAAAGTAGTTTGAAGTTGTACAACAATTATTACTTGCTATTAAATTCCCATGTTTGTCTACCTTACATTACTACACTATGTGTATCAATCAACTTAAACCATTTAAAACAAATAAACAAGAAAGCCACCTCTTAAAGCAATGCTCTGCAGTGGCCCACGTATTACCAGAGTCTTTGATAAACAAAAGACAGAAACCTAGCTCCTCAGCACAACACACTGAATTTGAAAAAGACTCTGAAGACCTTGAAGGAGGTTCTTAAATTCAAGGGTTTTCAAAGCATGATCCACACTGTGAATGGTAGACTTTTACTGAGTTGAAGACATCCACAGCCACAGCCAGATTGACTTCTTCACAAAACTCATTAGCCACTAACTTGCTGACTTGAATTTTGAAAAGTGCCAAATGGTGGTTAAATATATTAATGTTATAAACAAAGGACTTCCAATAACAATTTTATGGAGTGTTCCCTTCTTTAGGGTCATGTTTTGAGATTTCTATCATTGTCAAATATAGGTTGTAATCTCATATAAAATTATACAGTTGGGAGTTCAGTTACATTACCCAGACATGAAGATGTTCAGGGAATTCTGAACTGCAGAAATTCCAATTTTTAGGCTGGCTGTCTATTACTGCTAAGCAGCTTGTGTCTTACCCCTAACACTTCATTAGTCCTCAATGGCCTTTGAGTCTGAGCAACATAAGCTGCAATAGTGGTTCCTGCCTCAATGTTTATATTGGAAGAGGTCCTCCTACATTGTACAAAACATGCATGAGTACAGTATGGGTCAGAGAGTTTGTATCTGATATCACCTGCCATTAAACTAATTTAAAATTCACTTTTCAACATTTGTTTATTAAATAATATATTTCAATAATATTATTGCTAGCTAGTCAAGAGGTGCTTCTGCGTGTAAATTAACAGCTTTGATCACTTTTATCAGTTAATAATCTTGTACTGTATGTCCTCTACTTTAACAAGTGAGGGGAGTTAAACTGAGCCTGCTGTATCGTCATTGTCAGCATCAAGTTCAACACTGTAAGTATAAGTAACATAGCGTGGTAGGGAATTCATGTAATGTTAGCTATGCTAGTCCCAAAGTAAAAGAATTGACCAATTGAACACGGCCAAGCGCACGTATGCTTTGCCTCTTCTGGTCAAAAACTCATCATTTAACAAATAATGCAGATTGATGATTTCTTTCTTACCCTTCTGGAATGTTTGGATTATAAATATACAGTGCCTGAGGGAAAAAGAAATCTATTGATTATTATCTACTTTAATTTATAAGTAATAATAATCTAGTTATTACAAGTTTTAATACAAGTCATCTAGTATTTGGTTACATGTACCTTTCCTGTCCCATCAACCAAGTACAATGTGAAGGAATCTGCATGACAAGCTGTCATTTAAGAACAAACAATATTTATGCATCGAATAAAACTGTTATAGTCGATGTAATTATTTGACTTGTGTTAACTTGATGGAATCTACAAAGCTGCAATCATCATGATGTTTCCCTTCTTCCTTAAAAGGACACAATTAAGTAATGTCTAACCAAGTTTCCATTTGCTTGGAATGAACAAAAGAGAAATGAGGTCAGACCTAATACCATGTTTTCTATCATATCAAAAAGAAAGTCTGTTGTCCGGACATCTGCCGATTTTAAGCAGACATTATCTTCATCACTAACTCCCTCTCATAATGCAATAATGCAACAGAAGGTTCAATAACTTGCTGCTAATGCTCATAGCTTGATCTCAGGTAGAAAAGAGACAATGAGGATCACTGACAATTGAGTGGGGTTCATGGCAAACCTGGCAAATTCTCTGCAGACTAAACCTGTTTTTTTTTTTTTTTTTTTTT
>BLFK01000078.1:1354085-1386585 GCA_014634185.1 Astreopora myriophthalma | reverse complement strand
TATCCGAGGTTGAGAATTTAATAATCAGTGTTAACTGATGGCCTGGCCCCGGTTGTTCCAAGGGTGGATAGTGCCATCCACTAGATAAATCACTATTGGTTTTTCTAGTGCTTGTCCGCCGGATAGTGATTTATCCGGTGGATAGCACTATCACACCTTCCAGCAACTGGGACCACACTGGTAGCTGAAATGGAGTGATAATCGAGAATCTTGAATCCCTAACTATTTAGAGCGCTTTCCTTTTGAATGGAAAACTGAACCTCGAGCATTCCGGTGGGACAAGAAATGGTGGAACAATCCTTTCCAAAGGAAGTATTTTAGTTAACAATAACAGCAAAGGGATAACTTCAGATGTATTGCTCTTTGGCTGTTGATGAATTATACAGTGCTGTTTCATTTCGCCAAAAATTCTCTCCGGTCTTTATGTTCAACTCGCTCCGTTCCGTTTTCTTTCAGGGGCAACCAACGACCAAATTGAGCAAAAATACTTTTAAGGATATTTCTAGGTTCTTTGTAACGTTTAAAGACTGTTTAAAGAGATGTCAGAGCTAGAAAAGTTTGATCTATTCGGATTTCTTAGCTGAAAATTGAGATGCCTGAAATTTTAGGACATGAAATCTGCATTTCAGAAATTGCTAGCTGAACGTTACCTTTGAAAACCTTCTCAGCGAACTATTTGCTTACCCGAAAATGCTAGGTTGCTAGGTGACCTTTTTAACCGGCCAAAAGTTGCAAAAATATCCCCTCCGAAAATGAAAGGGACTATTTTCCCCTGGTGTTCCCTGGCTGCGAATCTTTTTGGTGATGTTTTAGTTAAGAAAACAATACACATTTGGCAATGTAGAATCCGAAAGTCTTAGAACGGGTAGACTCTCCCGAAATGGAAACTGAATCCTATCGGTTTTCGTTGAAAATGGAAAGCGCTGCTAAACACTGAATCCCAGCAATGTACTGTGTTTTCATTTCAATGCATACGCACCTTAGTAAACAGCAACTGGAATGGTCACACCCAAAGATTTAACAATTATACTCAGCATTAGAGGAATGTACTGTTTAATCGCATTCATTACAATGCTCTTGGCAGAGGCTCAAGCTACAGTTACAGCTACCTGATGCAGGGAAATTGAAAACAACCGCCGGGCACCAAAATAACGTATCCTGCGAACAGAGTTCCCTTCTTCGTCCAATTATTCTGGGAAGATCGAATAGTACTCTTTTCGCAGGATACAACTTCGATGTTCAAAATTTTGTTGGGAAAGAGGTCAGCAGCTATTATTGAAAGCGCTCTTTATTTCGTCCAGAGTACAGCACAGTTTGCATTCAGGCAGCGTAGTCAGTAAATTCCGCTGAATTGGATCGTAACTTTTTAAAGCATTTTTGCCCGCATTCTCCAAACAAACATCACATATAAACCACCCTTCGACCGAAATTAGTTTTTGTTTGTTTTTTGGTCGATAAATCAGATCTTCAATTTGTCAACACGGAATGCTCTTCTAGAGGTTACACCCACCTCAACGCCAAAGGTCATCACGTCTCCGAAGGAGGAATTTATCAAAACGTTGACAGGAAGTTTTCAACGGCCTTGTAAATGCTTGACGATGAAAAGATATTTGTTTATCATGGCGGTCTGTCCAGCATCCACCGTTTCCTCAGTGATATACCGCAACGAAACACGTAATGACCTTCTCTCGCTAATTCGAAAGAAAAAATGAAGCAAAATGAATGGAATTGCAAATACCATTCGATATGGAGAGGTCGATAGGAGGTGTATGAACCCTTCGAAGAGCTTTCAGCAACCCTTGAAAGGGCGGGGCGTTCATTGCTTTCACGTTGGGGTTCCTGTCCGCCTAAAAATAGCTCTTTATTCTGTCAATGACATCTTGCATGTAAAAGGAAGTTGTCAATGATTATCTGTTAAGGCCTATGGCATTATAATGAAAACATCCCGTTTATGCACTGTATAAAAGCTCAAGTATTTATCAAAAGGAAGAACACAAGCCGCGCGGATTAAAACGCTTCAAACATGCATATTAAACGAAAAAGAAGGCAGAATCAAGTGTGCCGAGAAAATATCCTAAAGAAGAATTTAACATCCTTTGTGGAACGCAATACAGAGTGTTTAAAAACGAGAACATTGTGCAATGACGACACGTGGACACGGATCAAACACTCTGTTGCGAGTGTGTTTTGCAAGCACAAGTCCGAAAAACAAGTTCCTTATGCGAGCTTAACTCGCTTGAATCGTTTATCCATCAGCGAGGATGAACTCAAAAGGGTTCATAAAAAACTGGGGTTTTGTTTGAAACAAACGGAGCACATGTCCTGTAATAATGAACGAGAAAATGAAGAGGATGACGAACTTGATTGTTGCTTCGATGCGGTTTTGCGGGAAAGAGTGCAGAGATGTAGGAGCTTTTCGACAAGAAGAATGGCGATTTGTAAAGAGATCGAGAAAAGCATTAAGGGAGATAGGAACACGTCTCTGTTAGAGCTTAGAAAGACGCTTGTTATAAATAACAGATTCAAGGAGATGGGACTGTAATCAGTTTACGTCTGTTCAATTAAGAACCAAAGTAAACGGTCTGTGTAAGCAACAGGGTTTGCGCCCGTAGAATAGAATAATGACTGATCTACTGGCGACAAACCACGAAGATGCATCAGTACGTATGTACTAACAAAAAATGTATATATTTGTATTTAAGAAAGACGTCTGTGGTAGCTCCAGTTTAGACAAGCCCTTCATGTAATTTATTATTTATGACTTTAACATACCATCATCATTAAACCCGATGTTGTAATAAAAAAAAGCTTCGTTTTACTCAATGGGATTTTGAGACGAACTGCTTTCTTTAGGGGGAATGGTGATTTTCACTTCATAGGACTGCTTTACTGATTGAAATAACAGGACGCACGACTGACTTCACTCCCATTTTAGGGGCGACAAGGCTGGGTCGGTCGCATCCGCTAGGGACTACAGCACAACTATATGCATTTGCATGAGACTCGAAAAACGGAAAAGAATCTTGAAAGTCAAATTTGACAGATATACAATACATACCGATTACATGACATGCCAGCCTTCTTGTGGGCAATTTGAGTAGAATGACATATGAAGATTACTGGTGATTTCGAGCATAAGACAAAATGCTCTTCCGCAATTTATAAAGCAAGCAAAGTTCATGTATACTTCATACTGGAAACTCGCTGGACTTTAGAATCCCACGAGAGTTATTTTTGACGTAAAAATTAAAGGCGGTTGACCACGAAGGAAAAACCGGGAAAACCTTCTCTAAGAGTCTTACAGCAATTCTTGTAAGCGTTTCAAGTTATTTGGGAAGAGAGTTAACGAGTGCAATTTCCAGTCCGTTTCTGGTGACCGTTATATATGTAGGTAAACTTTATTTAGACATGCCGTACTGCCCTCTCAGCTATATCAGTATATCGGTAGTAGTAGATGCTAGTTTGCGCAAGTTTCTAAAGAACCGACGGTGTCTACAGCCTATGAACGAAAGCGGGGAAGGTCTTGAATGAATTAACCGGAGTGCATTTAGATGTCGATGAAAATTCGGTACCGACTCCGTTAAAAGGTAAAATAGACCCTGAGCCCTTCGTCACAGCGACGTGTAAAAAGTTAAATGACACAACAAAGACCGACAGCCAGGCCAAGAATTTTGAAACACGCGCAACTGAATTATGAGGTCATGTTGATGACTGAAGTCACTCGAAACATGGGTGGGATTTTGTTTGTGTATACTATAGGTCCTGTGCATTAATCGGCACACGTACTAAAGCGAGCTAGCATGACAGGTAAAGTGCTTGATTCCTCCCACTTTGACGTCGCAGTCAAAATGCAAAAAATGGCCTGCCGCACAACAACTTTCCACGAAAGTGTCAACAGTCGAGTTCTTCAATTTGAATCACTGATGTACCCCTCGTGTCGCGCGTTCTCTACCCGTGCGCTTGGGTTTCAGTTCCTGAAGGCGACGTGTTGGCACTATTAAGTTTAAGGGGCTTTTTACATGGAGGGAGGAAGATCCAAGCACTAGGAACATTCTAGAAAGCGAAACAATTTTCCGTTTGGTTTACATGCAGGAATTTCTGTTACAGTTATGGTTCATAATTGGTAAAACGAAGCGGCTGAAAGGCCGGAAGCCGCCGTGTTTAGTTCTTTGTCCCTAGTTCTAGGATCTTTCGAGTGAATGCAGTTTACATGGTGTTGAGATCTTCCTATCTCTCAGCTAGGAATATCCTATCACTAGAAAGATCCTCGCGCTAAGGCCAAGTACAACTTTTTGCATGTAAACTGAATACAGAAAACACATGGCGCTAGGATGATCGGCCTCCTAGGAGCTTCCTCTTATGCTAGGATCTTCCTCCCTTCATGTAAACAGACCCTAACTAGAAGTTTCAGTTTGAAAGTGAGTGCTGGTGAGGTGAATTGGATAGAGCAAAAGTACCCCGGTAGAGAATAAAGTGAGCTGAGGAGAAGTGCGAGCAGCGTGAAGAGTGTCAAAGACTTTTCGGAGAAAGTCAAAGAGCAATATCAATATGTCGAGAAAATGAACAGTTTTAATATTTTGATGTGGTGCTGGAAGAATGCAACTGGGGACAAAAACAAGTCGTTCTGTGTAAAAATAAGGACAATATTGTCAACGTTTTGCGGTATTTTTCTTTTCTTTTTTCGTCCACAGGGAAAAAAACTGCGCAACTGCAAGGCGACGTGCTGGTACTTTTGAGTTTAAAGAGGATTATTTTTGCGGTCAAACCGCAGTTTTAAACAATTTAATGGCGGTGGTCAGTCGCCGACAGTGAAACATGACAAAAGTCGGTTCCCAGATACTGGCTTAAATCATTTATCAATTAACCTGACGTATGTGCATACAATATGGCTCTAGTCGAAAACCTGACGACTGTGGCTACAAAGGATCACGTCTTAAGCGATCGCCGAAATGTTGGCGCCGACTTCACTGACTTCAGTTTCACTTGAAGAGCATGATCGTGTCTACCGAATGTCGGTCTAGTGATTAAGAATGTGACTTGTTTGTTACAGTACACTGGAAGAGACCAGTCGTTGTTTATGACTTCTTCAAAATTGCACCAACCTGGCCTAGTACGTAGCTGACAGTCTTGTAATTATGCCACCAACATTTGGCTGCAGGTGCGAGAGACGAAAGCCCTGGAAACAAAGTTGCAATAGCCCGAGTTCGAACAGGCTATGCACTGCAACAGGGATCCAATTCTGCACATTAAACCAACTACTTCACAGTGCCATGGCAAAAACAAAACGAGTATTTTTTTTGGTCGTCTTTTTTTCTTTTTTACATGACATTCTCAATGGAGTGATAATTAACCGCGGAAGTCTGAAAACGTCAATAAATGAAATGAAATGACTAAAAGCGTGATTTATGAATTGCTCTAAGGGTTCTCTGTGGACTGCCAAACGAGCCCTTCCGGTAACACATACAAATCGTGACGGGAAATACGAACTCCTCTCAACCAACTGAACAGGATTGTATAAACAAACTTCGTTTTAAGACTGAAATATTCTATAATACGTTCTTCAGTCACAGCTTTTCATGTTAAAATTGTCTGAAACGAAGCAAATAGAGGAAACCTCTTGACCTAGAAACTATAAGTTATTGAGGTCACATCGTTTCCGCTCGGTTGTTCAGCGCTGTTGTCCATCGCCAATAGAATCTCTTCTCTGAGTGGAGGATTTAGATGTAGTCTTCTTCACAGGCAGCACCAATGAATTCAGTTTGTAGTAGTCTAAGAAGGTGCGGGCCACATTTCGACCCAGTTTGAAGTAGCCTTCTTCAGTGTAAGGCGACATTCCTTGTGAAACTGCTGTGTTGTAACTAAAGAACGAGACTTCCAACGTGTAGCAGTGGGTCTTTGCATCAAGACAGCTGCCAAGGAAGCGACGCCCAGTGCCTGCTTTCACGGCATCTTTGTTAAATGATGTGCTTGCCATTGAAAAGTCTTCAGCATTGGCGCACAGAAGCCTTGGGTACACAGCTTGCCGCTCAAATCGTTCCTCCTCATCATAAATATTCCCATACATGAAGCCATTCATCATGGTGGAATGAGCGTGAATATCAATGTAAAAATCAAGGTGAACATTTTCACTGCTATCAAGCTCCATTAGAAGATTCTTGCACGCCACTAAGCTTGGGTGCGCCCACGGTGAGGGGTCTTGCCAATGACGATTGAGGTCAAAACCCATCAACGAGCAGCGGTAGTTGCCTAGGACAACACCATCTGGATTTAACATGGGTACCACTTTGAAGACCAGGTAATCTCGCAGGACGCTTGCCACAGGATGGTTACTTACCAAGAAATCAATCACACCCTGACAAACATAAGATGACGGGGTTTCACCTAGAAAAAAGAACGAAGTATGCCACCTGGTTGGCACTGTTAACATGTAAATCTGAAAAGCGACAGCGTTGGGTTAAATTCCCTACCAGACCTCTCAGTGTCTTCAAATAATTCAAATTTAAAAAGGTGCTGTCTTATTGGTTAGTTGGTTCATTTATGTCACACTGTTTACTGAGTTGATGGAGTTATAACAATGAAAGTAAACTTAACTTACACAACAATTTATCCAGACAACATAAAATACAATTATAAAGGTTCACAAGACGTGTGTTGCGGCCAAACCAAAGTAGCCTATCTACATCTACACTTTATTAAGTCGGTAAAAATCACAAGATATCACACCAACTATGCTTTCTAGTTGGCCACCACCTAGTTTAGAAGTTAAAAGAAAAAAATTAAAACACAGGATTTTCCTTTTCAAACGAAGCAGGAGTTGAATGGCCTTTTTGCAGATGGAGACAGTCTAGGTGCACAGCACCCATTTGAGCGCCAAAGGTGTGAATTTCTAGGGGGTCCAGGGGCATACCCATTTAGTTGTCGGTTACTGAGCTCTTGGCAGGCGGCAAAAGTTGCAAAAGTTACAATGAAATGCTATGCTCTAGAAGTTTTAACAACTCGACATGAAAAATAAATGTCAAAGCAAAAAGGGGTTTTCCTTGCCAGGGAATTTGAGTAGATGTGCACTTTTCATGAGATTCTAATAAATAGTCAATTCTAGCAGTGTCCATATACAATCTCTCTCTCATTTACCAACGACCAGAGCTATACATATGAAGGCTTGAGCCCCTGGGGTGAGGCTGTGGTGTTTGTCCCCCTTGCAGTTTTGATATTGTACCCCCAGAGAAAGCCAACACGAATAGGATAAAACTGCTCCCAGGACTCTGAGGATCTTAAAAGATATTCAAAGACCTGCTAAAGATGCTTAGGAGGTCTAGATCTTTTAAAGAGATTTGAAGATATTCAAGAGCCCTTCAGTTGCTAAAACTAATTGCAAAGGTCCTATTGATCTTGTGAGGATTCCACAAGGATCCTAGTGGAAATAAGTAAAAAGGAATTTGCAAAGATCCCTAAAGGATACTTGAAGATCCTCAAAGATCTTACATAAGATTTTTGAAGATCCTGAAAGATTTTGTCAGGAAACATGAGGATCCTTTAAAATGACCTTGGCAAAAAATGTCAGGATTGTTACTATTATCCTTAGTGTGATCTTTTTTAAGATCTTCAAAGATTTAAAGATAATCAGAAGATTTTCACGAAGGAAGTCAGCAAAGATGCCATACAGAAGAAATTTTGGTTTTGAGCGGAGAGGGGAAAACCAGAGCATACACAGAGAACCAACAAATTCAACCCACATATGATGTCGAGTCTGGGAGTCGAAGGTGGGACACACTAGTGGGAGGCAACTGCTCTCACCACTACCACTTATGTCCAGAAATGCAAGTAATTAGATGCACACTCAATTTTGATATCCATCACGAAGTGTCCCTTTAAGTCTATTAAAGTGTCTAGTGCCTATTTCTAACAATAAGGTTAGGGTTTGTGTTAGGG
Source organism: Astreopora myriophthalma (assembly GCA_014634185.1). Lineage (NCBI taxonomy): Eukaryota > Metazoa > Cnidaria > Anthozoa > Scleractinia > Acroporidae > Astreopora > Astreopora myriophthalma. The sequence continues at coordinate 1,378,656 of BLFK01000078.1, read as the reverse complement.
TTATTTCTCGGTTAGGGTAAATGTAACTGTTTATGTTTCGTTGAAAAGCCCAGTTTGGGGGACACCTTGTGATGTTTATTGCCTGTATTTCTGGACACAAGTGATGCTGAAGTTGAGAATAAGAGCAAGGGGACACTTTGTGACACTGACAATCACCTAATAATCGGCGTGCCTCTAATTATTTGCATTTGTGGATATCTGTGAAGTGGGTGAATGTGTTGCTCGTAAAACTGGGTCTCAGGCTGAACCTGTTTTAACGCACAGAAGTTTAAACCCATTTAAGCCCAGTTTAAACCTGTTTGGCCCAAGCTGATGCTTGACCTTAACTAAACTAAAGAATTTAAACCTGTTTTACTAGTATAAAGGTTTAAACCTATCTTAACCTACCAGCAACAAATATTCAATTAAAACTAGGGCAATTGGACAACTTATCTGTTCCCAATCCTGGGAAATTGCTGTTGTTTTTTTTTCTGTTAAAAAAATCCTAATTCCCAGGGATTAGCCAAGGGGGCACAGAGTGGGTATTTCCAGTAAAGATTGCAAGATACCTCAATAAAGCCTTGTTTTCATATGACAGTTCAACTCACCAACAATAGATGAGCTTGGGAGCTGGTGCCTAAAGGTTGGTAGAGACGGAAAGTGATCTGTCAGGGGGAAGGAGGTATCCATGGCAACCCTGCGTGCAGCCACTACCAAAGTCACTGTCACATTGAAATGATCAGTGGAATTCTCACCAACCCAATACTTACCAACAATAGGGGGGGGGGGGGGGAGAGAGGGAAAATGTTTGAAAACACAAAGCAAAATGGTGTGTGATAGCCAGCCAGCAAGCAAGTGCAATGTGACCATGAGGAACTCCCTGCAAAACTCAGGGCTGCCCCCAAGCCAGTCCGAGGGGTGACTGCTGACCAGCATTGTCTCGATTTTAACCAGTGACCTAAATTTCATTTAGCCAAATAAAAATCCCATACAATCAGGAATTTGCAACTTCCATCACAGAATGTTTCGACTAATGAAAACTGGAAATTGTAAACATGGCCGATCCTCTGTGGTGGTCGGCAACAGGTCTGTACAATTGAGAGCATTTTAACTTTTGATTTCTGCAATGGTCGGCACTCATTCCAACATATCAAACCTCACACTTTTACAGTTGCGGATGCCGGTGACGTTTCACCCTAATTGCCCCAGTTCCAGTCTCGTCTTCAAATTGGCGTGCCTTCTCCCCTCAAATCTGAGATGGAAGTCCGAGAGTTTTAACTAAATTAAAAACAAAGAAGAAAGCAAACCTGGGTGAATTCTTGCTGTTATGAAAACAACCCTCTTTTTGAGATTATCCTTCATATTTTCCGGCGAGGTGATTGTCAGCAATTCAACTTTCCTTTGTTGGACAGTCAAACATAACATCTCCCTTTTGTAGCATTCTAGGTTTCTGCGATCGAGTTCACCCAGAAAATTTTGCAGCCGAGTGTAAGTGTACGGAAAGCAGTAGGCAAACTGGTAAACATCCGTATCATTATCAAAGGCAAAGGCAAACGAAAGAACATAGTTTTTTCTGTGATCGGGGCAGCGGTAATAGAAGCAGTTCTTCGATGGAATTCGCTGCCATTTCGGGCGACTGCTTGACTTGACAAGCGGAGTCATTCCTTCGCGGTACAAGCTTTTAGTCTTGCTGAAGTTAACAACGTTGAATATGACACGCTGGTAAGGTGCAGTGTTCTCGACGGTGAAGTTGAACCAAACTCGGAAGCGAGGATTACAAGTATCCGGACGAATAAACAAATCGTACTCGAATTCGGTGATATAATCAACACGGCCCAGGTTTCCACTTTCGAAGCACGCATCGAACATCAAATGGCCCTTTTTCGGCGTTCCTACATACCCAGGCGGTAAAGCGTAGTACTTAGACAAGTTTCCCACAGGTTCTTCAACTTTAACGACATTTTCACCGTCTAAATCTTCGTTTCCACCGCTTTCTTGACTTTCACTACGAGACGCCATCTTGGAAATCCTTGTTTCTATGACAACAGTCGCAGGAGGGACAGAAACAAAAATATTATTATTAGCAAATGCGCTTGCGTAAACTCCTTGTACATCAAAGCGTACCCCCCCAAAACTCAACATATCTACACTGTCTAATATATGATGGATCGAACTACCAGTATAAGCGGAATGGACCTAAGCTGCGAGTACGAAAAAGGGATCTGTCACATGTGGTCTAGGAGCCGACGTCATTTCTCTCCCTCACTGCCTATCGGGGATAGGTATCCGAAAGTTGCAAGGGGCCTAGCAGGGACTGGTATAAGCGATCCGTGGGCCGAAATCTCTGGGGTTATCGTCATGGCTTAAATGTCCCGAGGTACCGGTGCTTCTATTTTCTTTTCGGTATTTAGCATGCGCGTGCGCAATTGCCCTTGTGCCTAAGCCCCCGGTGGCCGACCCGGCGGCCAGGAAAGGCCACCAGTTGCTTCATTGATGGTAATTAGTCATGTGAGATTTTGTTCTTTTCGTGCACTGAACCAAAGGAGTAATCAGGAGTCTGATTTCGTGAATTTGTAACGTGATTTAGATGCGCTTTCTACTTGGTCAGCTAGTAATGAGCTATTCTTTCAGCCTACTAAATGCGTTAATCTGCGTATTTCTAGAAAACGCATTAGTCCGCCACGCACCTATTCGCTAAATGGCATTAATTTGAAGGTAGTTAAAGCCGAAAAAGATTTAGGTATTTTAATTTCTAGCAACACGACTTGGAAGGACCACATCGTTATGGCGGTAGCTAAAGCAAATAAGATGCTAGGTTTTCTGAAGAGAAACTGCGCAGGCTTAGTTAATAGGGAGGCACTTTTGCGGCTTTATCATTCTTTAGTGCGCTCACATGTAGGTTTTTGCTCGCAGGTCTGGGCTCCCCAGTCAGCCGTGAATAATCTTTTTCTCGTTGAGGGTATTCAAAGAAGGGCCTCACGTTTCGTCGTTGGCAAATGCAGCGATCTGTCATATAGAGATCGCCTTATCAAGCTAAGGCTACTGCCGCTTAATTATTGGTTGGAATACTTGGATCTGGTTTTCTTTTATAAATGCCTAAATAATCTGGTGGATTTCACTCTTGAATTTGATCACTATTTCTCTTTTGTTCAGGGACGCACGCGTCGTGCAAACACTGCTCATTGCCTTAAGATAAATTATGCTCATACTTCCTTTTCCGAGACTACTATTTTAATAGAATTACGATAATATGGAATGGTATTCCCGAAGATATCAAAGTAGCTAATACACTTCGCTCTTTCAAACGCCAACTTAAATCTTTTTACTTAACAACTTAAATCCTTTTGTACAGATAGTTTAACACTGAATGTGTTAAATCTGTCACTTTACTCTGCCATGATATCTAGAACCGCAGAATTCTGACAATGAACCAAAACGTTAACTGAAACCAAACGAGCTAAGGATTGCCAAAAGTTGTCTTATACAGTACCACCACCTTGTTTGAGAGAGGAATAAATAAAGTACAATTCGGTTTTGGAGATTCAACCCGTCTACCTATGCCAAGGTGGTTTTGGTATATCATGTAAAAAAAAGAACATCCACCAGAACCCCCCTGCATGGTCGAGAGAGGGATGTGATCAATTTTTGAATGAATTACACTGATTCGTTTTTGGAGTTTCAACCTCAGTCTCCCTCTGACAAGATGCTTTTGTTGGATGTTCTAAATGAGCGGTTCTGTACGGATCTTAGATAGTGAGCGGGGTCAGGCTCCTGGCGGGGTTGAATATGCAACAAAATGTAATGGCTTTGCTTTCAATCTCTGCCTCCCCTTCATCCTAGATTTAAGTGGCTTTCTCAATTCCACTTCCTGGCCCTTCGGATCGTGCACATGATTCTGATTTCGACTTTAGGGGGCGACCGACAGGTGAGCCCGTGCCAGAGTCAACGTGCTGCCTCACCCACCCGTACACGGAGATAACACATTTACACGTAAAGAGCTCGTCAAATGAGAACCAATATTGTGTCCTTTTAACGGTTAAACATAGTGACATTTTTTCACCAGGACACATTTCTGTGGTTACTTAAAGTCTTACGGTCCCCACTGACAACAAAAGCGCATTTGCGTGGGCAAGAATGCACAACAAGGTCATCTGAGCCAACAAACTTTAGCTTTATTATCTAGCCAAGTACCACTTCACCAACTTTTGAAAACGTTAGCCCAGTATTTAACAATAGTCTTTTTGACAGCTATAATATTACATAAATATTATATTAATATCATATTAATATTAACCATTGTGTTATGTGATCACTGATAGCGCCCTGAATCTGCTAAGTTTCCCTTCTTAGTGGCTCCTCATTAATGTTGATAACAGATATCAATCTCAAGCCATCGGTGTCCAGGAAGTTGTCATCGGTGACCAGGAGCTCGTCATCGCTGTTGACTGTGTTGAGGGCGAAGGAATTGCTGTTGTTCCGGGATTGAAAGTACTGAAGAAGCAATGCTTATGCCAGTATTGTACACCGTAGAAGCCATCTTGCCCTGCACAAACAGCTCCATGACACTTCTCTTCGTAAATGACCTCTCCAGGCTTGTAGAAGTTACCCATATAATCGCATCCCGGTGGGGTGGTTGTAATCGCGGGGGTGAAGGCTGCCGTGACAGCCGGCCTCGAATGAATCTGTTTGGTAAGAACAAAAAGCACCACGACGAAGATTGTAACAGGAGAGAATGTAGTCATCTGCATGAGGAAAAATAAACTATCAAAACTGAATGCCCCAAAATAGGCGAAGCTAAACGAACAAGACTGTCGGAGACATACAGTTACAACAATCGCGAGTATAGTTTGCGAGACAAAAAGTCGCGAAGCTCGATTCAAAAGCAAAAGGTGTAGAGGGGCCTCCTCAACCTCTGAAAGCATGACGATACTGTGGCGTTCGAGATGAGGCGACTCGCCAATTTCGGGAATAGGGGTTAGCACTGATATGCCCTTCCTTTTGTATTTTGTTTTGTTTTGTTTTTTTCTTTGTTTACTTCAAACATAATAGACCTTTCCCGCGGCTTGCATTAGATAACACAGGGTGAAGCCGATTCAACGACCAGCGGTCGGGGTTAGGATTAGGTCTGCTTTTTTCAGTTTTTGTTTCTTCGCCCTTTGTTTTTAGTCATCCGTGGATTTCACTGGTTTTTACACAGCGCAGGATGAGCCAAGCATTTTTTTATTTACCGGTAAGTTCATTAAAACCTGACCAAGGGCGAGCCGACACTGACTGATCATATTTTACATCTCAACTACATAACTAACTATGAACTGATTGACCAAGAGACTTCACTGAAGTCCGCTTATCACAGCAGCCATCTCAAACTACGAAATCATGAGTACGCTTAATGTACCATTAAAAAAACACACTCAACAAGAACGAGTGGTTGCTGCTCTACCTACAATGTTAAATCTTCACCTTGTACTACTTACCTTTGCAACAATGTCTGACTAAATATAGATTTATCCGTAAGGTGGACGAGTTTTGGTACAACTAAGAGTTGTTTGGAATAAGTATGGAGATTTATCAAGGGACCTTGGTAACTACGCATTCGTGTGAAATATTTTGTGCCATAATTGTCAGTGATGAATTTGAAAGGTTTTGATTTAAGTAAATAGTTAAAGCTAACATGATATTGCTAATTCGGGGTTTATATTGAAACGAGAACAGAAATGTGCGATTCCCGGCCCATAAGAAAATATAACTTTAGATAGAATAAGCCAGATAAGCTGACTTAGATGAGATAACTAATGACACTCAGTGACTTCCAGGAGCTTAGTTCCCGTGGAAATAGTGCGGTTAATAAACAAGGCGACAATCAACAAATAAGGGTCAATTTGTTGCGTACCTATCCTGTAAATCTCATGAAAAAATCTTGCAAAACATAAACACTTAGCTATCTGTTATAACTCATGAAGCCTCTTCAAGTTAGTGAAACGCTTTAGCAAATACACCATCAGGGAGCCACCTTAAATGTTACTACATTGTTGTCTTTTTGACACAACAGAAGCTGTTTTATTCGAGCGTAATGCTTTCATCATAGCAAATATTGAATTCACCCACTTAAACCAGGCTAAAGCGCAAGATGGAGGCCAATTTACCACAGAATTAATTTAGGACTTTTTCAGTAGATCTCCTTGTTAGTCACGTTTACTGATAGGGTTCTTTTAATTACCTTCATATCGTTCTGTACATAAGTGAGTAAAATGGTGTTGTCGATCGTTATTGGATGTTTACCTTAAAGTGATAATAATATATTAAAAGCAGAAAAAGCAATCAGGTAACTTGATTAAATTAGCATCATATTACTCTTGTTTGTACCAGTCAGTGTGTAGGACATTGTCCCAGGACATTTTCCGAAATAAGGATAGCTGAAATCACTTTCTCCCCAAATGCAACTTGTCATGTTTATTCTCTTCTAAAACAGCTGACACTTGGAAATCTGGAAACGGTGCATGCAATCTTTACTTTGGCCTTAGCTTAACCAGCTCAGAAACAAACTCGGTGAGCATTTTTTATTGCCGATTGCCGCCTGCTGCGGACAGTCATTAGCTGGCCGGCTAAGATGAAAATTTTCGGCTGCGAAGTTTAAAAATTCGTCGTCACGAGGGTACCGGACGAAATACCGACATGAAACACTCCCCATTGTGCAATAGCTGCCAATCCCTTCCCTACAAGGGAGAGAGGCTTGCAGCAACGTTTCAGTCTTATCATACGTAACAAGTGAAGAAGCTATAAAACATGGCATGTTAATTTTGCTGACTTTGACTGGCTGCTGCTTCTTTCACTTCATTGTTGTACGTGATCAGACTCAACAGGCATGGAAATTAAAATAAACAAATTCTTACTCCTCTATATTGCGCATACGTCATTATAGAACAAAAACAAAGACACATGGCTACTTTTTTTCTCTTTATTCTACATTCTTCTTGCGCTGAAGCTCAGTTTACACACACTATGAATCATCTTAACTCTTCATTTCCGAAGAATTGCCATATTCAATAGAGGTCAGGCTTAGTGCTCTCCAGTGGTGGTGCAGTTTGTTTCAACTGATGGTAGATTTTGCGTAGGAGTTTGGACTGATCTTCCACAGCATTCTGCAGTCGCTTAATCCACTCGCGTTGCTCAGCAACATCTGCAGCCATGGTCCTTTCCGCAGGTTCGTTATCTGCAACGCCAATATTGCTGCTTCCACTCCTTGAATTGGATGACTTTGAAAACACATCAACAGTCTTCTGGAGTATGCTACAAAGATATGTAATACGCTCGCGTTACAAGGGTCGTTCAACCACTTTTTTTTTCGGTATTCAGCACATTGTACGTCATATCTGCAACCTGCTACTGAACAGACATGGCGGCTTCTCCCGAAAAGCCCCTATGCTAAAAATCGAGAAGACCCTGGAGACGAGGTTGGCTCGCCGAGTGGTGCCTCATATGACGCGGGTTATGGAAGTATTAAAACACTCATTTTTCAAAAAATACTCACGTTGCCATCTTTCTTCTTTGAGGTGGTCTTATTTTCAGCACTGATTTATGCAAGTACTTTCTCAGGAAGCGAGGGGATCGTTGATCAATGTCAGTTACAAACTCAACTTGCGTTGCTAAGCGTCTCATGTTGGCATCACGCTGAATGCTGTCAATATCACCGACTGCCAAACCAACCTGAAGAAAACATCACAACTAAATTTGTAGGAGACTGCACCAACGGACTTAACACCGCCCAAACGAGCGTTTTTCACGATCATTTAAGCCAAAACAAAATCAGTCTTCGTGCACAGTCAATGCCTTGATTCAACGTAACAGTGCAACTTATTCATGATGCTAATGATGTCATTTACTCGTGAGAAAGATGACATGCTAGTTGCTTGGCAAATGGCGACGGGAAAACTGAAAAGGAAATCAGAATCAAACCTACAACGGTCGGATGCTCTAACCACCGAGTTACAAGAACTCCCGATGAGCTAGGTCGTTTATCAAGGTTCAGTACCTAGCGACTGCGGTAGATCGGGAGTTTTTGTAGCTAGGTGGTTAGAGCATCCGACCGGTGTTACGGAGATCGTAGGTTCGACTCTTGCCTGGAATTCTGATATCCTTTTCAGTTCACTTGTCCCCTCGCCTGTTGCTAAACATGGTCTGATTTTTTTCGGTGAGTCGCAATTAGGTTAGGTTAAAATTTACACGATTACTTACCAGCAGATTCATAAGCAAAACAGATACCATCATACAAAACAGGAAGACGATGAATGCAGTGAACTCTGGAATAGGAAGAAGTGGAGCTCCGCTGCCTTCGTTCACCTGCTCTTTGGCCTCAACGATAATAGAGCTGTAATCAATCTCACCAACCATCATAATGGTCGTCTTTATGAGAGACCACCAGATGCTGGTGAACGAATCCTGAAAGAAAAAGAAAAAGAAAAATGTTTATTTCATTTTCGAGCTAAATATTTTCGGGAAAGTTTTTTTTATGTTTTTTTTTAATTATCATTATTTAAACATATTCTACATTGTTTTCCCCAAAAGCACCTAGGCTTAACTAGGGGGATTACAATAATACAAATTTGAATGTTATTTATACAGGCTCTCTCACACACACATAAATTTACTTTAATACTACGAATATAGTAGTAATAATAACAATAATAATAATAATAATAATAATAATAATAATAATATCAAACACTCTTACTCTAATATCAAATGTTCTTATGGTTACATGGTTACTCGTATCAGCCGGACTTATCATTTAAGACCGAAGTACGCGAGTGAGCGGGGATTCTCATTGTCGGTGTGATTAACTTGATTTCATTCGTAGTTACTCCAGGACTGGTGAAGTGGGCAGCCCTTCTGCACTCCAACCATCAAATTTTTAGAAAGTTCTCAAAACTTGCAGGACCTAATCTATGGTCGGGCGATACTTCACACAAGCAAGCATCAGTATAAAACAAGTTTACAGTTTGAGTGCATACCTGTTCTTTAAGAAGAAGGTAAAATGCCAAGGAGAATGAAAATATTGTCGGAGTGAATATGACAACAACTCGGAGAAACGTCTTGGTCACCTCCAAAAACATGGAGATGTAAATTCCGAAGTAGAAAAATCTCCGCAGAAACAGAACCAGGCTAAGGTAAGAGAGAAGGGTAACTACGCTTGCCAGTGGCCAAAAAGCCATCGATCTCGAGTAGACGTTTCTCTCCATGAAATAAGGCAGGACGTAGCACAGAGCTGAAAGGTAGCAGACCCACTCAATGAAATTCGTCGAATGGGTGAAGTATCTCCATCGCTGTACGGTGATCTGGTAAAATTCCTTCATCATGTGAATGCAGATGAAAATGGCAATCAGCACAGGTGTCCCCATGGAAAACGAGCTCTTTTGCCTAAAGATCTTGTGGTCTTCCTCGGTGGAATAAGCGGAGTGCGCTAGAAGAACGCGCTGTTTTCCTCTTTCAGTCACCGTGAAAGCAGTGAAGAGGCATACGAAGGCTAAATACGTTAAAAAGTTAATCCAGTAAAGTGGCTTGCCAACTGTGTTCCATTTCCACTGGAGAAGAGCTTGTGTTAAGGGGTGCATCAGAAGGGCTTCACGTTCCCATTCGACCATGATAGAAGGACCAAAGAAGTTATTTCCGCTAAAGGATTTGCTTGCATCTTCGCTTTCAACGTCGCACGGGGCCAGGAGACTGAAATTATACTCCACGAAGTAATCAGGATGATGTCGTGGAAGATCAGAGTGTGTCACACATCTATCCAACACCTCTTTTGCAAGCTTTGGCATAGTTTGAATAAGGCTTTTCATTGGGTTTAATCCGTGGTTAGGTTTGCATTGTAGAACGTCCTTCCACCTGAATACCGGCCAGAGGATGGAAGAAATTAGTTGAGTATCTTGTACATGGATAACAAATGGTAAATCGGAGATTAAAGTTACAATGATTTAGCACTTGAAACCTAGAAAAACCTACAAAACAGCATAGCAATTTTGATAAAGATTTGTTGTTTCGTTCAACTACTTTTCATGGTAGTACCAGGTGTCTGGCATTGCCTACTAAAACAACAAAAACAACAGCAACAAAAACAAGGCGGCTTCTTCTCCTCTTGTATTTCTTTTCTCTTTTAATATAACAAGCAATTCATACCACCCCACCGCTGTTGACGTTTGTGAAATTATGCATTTTTCTTCCTTAGAACATAAATGCTGCAAAGAATTTGACTTACTTATCATTTTGAATAAGAACTTCGGCCACCTTCTCCTGACCAAATTCTATTGCCATGTCCAAACACGTCATCATTTGATCATTATACGCAGTTATGTCAGCACCACGCGAGGTCATCAACTCTACAACGCTCACGTGACCACATCTGGCAGCCACGTGTAATGGTGTATCGCCATCCTTATCAGCTGCTGCCAACGACAGTGCGCAATGATCAACTAGTAATGTTCCAGTTGTGCGCGCGCATCCCCCAGCCGCGCAGTGGTGCAGTACTGTCCAGCAGTTGCTGTCTCGAATCATCGTGTGCGCGCCCATATGACGAAGTAAAGCGCACGTCTCTCTGTTAATTGAAATTTAACACAACAGAAAGTGGGTCGTAGTGATGAACGCAAACAAAGCTGTTATGAAAAAGAGGGAGGTCTACTGGAATTTCTGCAGCATTTCAAAACATTGGACTGTATATCCAGTTGCATTACTAGTGTGACAATCAAAGCGGGAAAGTGTGTGCTGGATGTCTCCTTTGGCATCTTGTCCGATTTTCTTATGTTTGGTAGACATCGTAAAGCAAGCGAGCGTGAAGATTGCCACGCAAAGACTGAAACATGCGATGTGCAGAGGCAAAAAAAAGAGAATGTTTTCCCTTCTCTCGACGCATTCGTCCCTTCGCGAGATGAATTAAGTATGCGTGCTCACGTGTGTTACTCGCTTTATTCTGTCTTGCAATGCAGAGGTAAGGGACTACTTTTAGTCCAGAGAAAGCTATTTCCAGCCTCAATATTTGTTGGTATACCTGTGGCTTCCTCGGGCAGCTAGATGAAGAGGTGTGAGTCCTCGGTCGTCTTTATCGTTTATGTGACTTGGCTCCGACTTACACAGTTCCTCTGCGCAGAACACGTGGCCATTGGCGGCAGCTGCGTGCAGTGGAGACCTCTCAAATGCATCCTTAGGAGCCACTATGCACCTCTTCTCCAGTAGGATTTGAAGAATCTGTTGTCGAGTAATTAAAGTCAGCCATTTTGATAAGCTTCTAATATACTGTACAGAACTTGTTGGTAAACAAAATATTGCCACTGCTTTTCAGATGTTGCAACGTGCATCATCTGGTTCTATTTTGTGCACCATCAACATGTTGAGTGGTAAACGAAACAAAAGAAGCATTTAATTTTATGAAGGCGAAAACTGATAGACATATCATTTGAAAATCATTGAGCAATACTACATTGTATATTATTGGTTAAGCGTTTGAATAATAAATAGTTTAAATAGTAAATAATTTGAAAGAAGTGCACCGAATTTACTTCCTATCTTCCCAATCCCCACTAATACAAGCCTTCAACCTCGTCTCCAGGAGCCTTTCCTTCGCTTTGGGGTTGATGCACCTATTTTCCCTCCATAAGTTCACTCTCACAAAATTCGAGAAAGCTGAAGAACAGTTTACGAATATTTCCAGGCGTGAATGTAGGAAAAAATAAAATTAGAATATTAAATACTGGCTCAGCCTGAACTCCTTTTACCCACCTTCAAAAGCCCTAACCGTGCAGCGTAATGAAGTGGCGTTTGTAAGTCCCTGTCTCTTTCGTCTATTAATTTGCCGTGATCGTGTTTTAAAAGCATGCGCAGCGTATCCTCTCGTTCGTATTGCACAGCAAGGTGAATGCAAGTCCTTCGAGAGTCGTCACGTGACTTGAAGTCAGCTCCGCGATCTAGCAGCAGCCCAGAAATGTCCGTCCTGCCTCGTTTTACTGCACAAATGAACGCTGTCCTACTGGAAATATCTTTGGCTTCGATATCTGCTCCAGCTTTAAGTAAGTACTTCAAGATATTTACGCGACCAAACTCAGCAGCCCTAGATTGGGTGAAAAGTTTGAGGTTGGCTGTCTAATTACCTGTTAATTTCTCTCCTTTTGGAAAGATTCTTGCTCTTTTATGCTGGGACCAGGGCTCAATATCAGCCACTCATAACCCGATTGGGTAAATCAACTTTTTTTGCTTTTTGTTTTCTTTACAAAAGTGCTGTTACAACAGCAACAACATTCCAAAAGCAAGGTGCACAAAAGTAAAAACAATATTTCAGAAGGAGGGATCGCAAGCAAACTATGACCACACCTGGTAAAGATTGAATGAGCTAATGTAGTTAAGACTTTGATAGTAACAATAAAAAGCTTACTCACCTGTGGAGGGGAGTTCTCTGTAGTTCATCCCTAACATCCACTGGTGCATTGTGGGATATTAATAATTCCACCACACCCATGTGACCATTAGCAGCCGCGAGGTGCAGGGGGGACTGGACATGTAACTCCCATTGCTCCCCCCAGTCCACCGCGTCACTTCCGTAACTTAGCAGACATTTTACCGCATCTGCATGGCCTTTTTGGCTGGCCAAATGAAGTGGTGTATTTCCTTCAAAATCCGGCGCGCTGATGTAGTGCGTATTGTTGTCGAATTCCTTCACTGCCGGAATAACAAATCAGAATGATACACATTTCAGAGCGCAAAGACTACGTATTCCATTACTAACACTTAGGGCGCTTTCCATTTGACAGAAATGACTGGCCAGACCGAACTAACTCTCAAAATAACACACTTCGACGATGATATATACTCCTCCAAAAGAATGTGAGAGATTGTCACGCAACTGTTTGTTTTCTTTGCAAACTAACCGGTCTGGCCGTCCAGTTCTACCCAATGGAAAGCGCCCTTAGTTACACATCTTACTGATTTGTCCGAAGGAGGACTGGAGCTAACCCTGTATTGAAACCTTATGGGTTGTGGTGGTATTCATCCTAGTTTAGCACTACCCCTGCTTTGAACAACGCCCTCAGCGAGTGAGTGAGCGAGCGATCCAGTGAGCGAGTTGCAGTTATACCAGAACAAACCCTGAACGGCTCCAGCGTTACGGCTCGAGTGTGTTATTTTGAGGGCGTTGTTTTTACAAGATCGAAACGAAGTTGAACATTTTAAACAAACCTTTCTTTAACAAAAACTCCACAATCGCCTCATTTCCATGTAGAGCAGCCAAATGCAAAGGGGTTTTCTCTTCCAGTGTGCAGGCGTAAATATCCGCTTTTTGTTCAATTAATAACTCACAGAGCTCTAAGCTACCACTGATGCATGCAAAGTGCAACGGAGTCATCCCACTGTTATCTCGACAGTTAACAGACGTTGACGCACGCGCACTCCTTATCAGCAGCTTGGAAGTGTCCACGCTGCCTCGCCGCGCCGCAAAGTGCAGCGGTGTTGCGCCATCTGAGTTTCGTATGGTAGGGTCAGCGTTGTTCTCCATGAGTGTTTTTACAGCATCAAAACTGTTGTATCTGCAGAACAAGATTGAAACCTTGTAATCATCAGTCCTCGTAAATTGGTACCGTACCATCTTATAAGGCGCCCTTTCAATCTAACTCAGTCAAATATTCTGCTTAAAGCCCAAAAGAGACCGTCTGAGTGGTATTTTCTGTGTCAAGCGAACATAATTAAGATTGGGGCTATAAAAAGGCCCGCCCTAAGGCTAGCCCTTATTTTTGTCAGTCCAAAATATCCTTGACAGCTTGCTACCTGTTTGCCGGCTACCCGGACTCACTGCATACTACTGAACTATCTAGACAAGCAACTCCCATGCAATACCTTACCGAACAGCCACGTGTAGAGGAGTCAGTAATTGCTGACCCTGGCAGTCAACGTTTGCCTCACAATCCACTAAAATAGAAACCATTTCAATGTCGTTTGTGCTGGAGGCATGATGTAGCGGTGAAAAGCCAGTACCGTCAACAGCATTCAAACCTTGTCCCTTTTGGGAATATCGCCGCAGATACGCTACGTTTTTCTCGCGAATAGCTTGCCGTAGTTTCTCCAAATTACCGCTGTTGACCGTCGATCCACAAAAAGGCGACGTCAACTCGATGGCCTCGTATGTAATCCCTGGACTAACGAGTATCGTTGGGCTACCAGCACTGGGCGATGTAAGCTTTGAACTCAATAGCGAAGCATTCTCGTAGGCCTCCCTTTTTGTACCATTTTCCATTCCATAGCATTTTGCCATCTTAAAATGGTCTCTGAAGACGTTGAAACAGAGTGAAATGTGAATTACAACCTGGACAGCTGTAGATGGACGGTTACTGTTACGCGGGTATTGATGCCATTAACGTAATAAAAACTTTCATAACAATGCTATTCGATCGTAGCTGCTCGTCCCATTTGTAAGCCATTCAAACCAAAAGACGAAAGGAAAAGAATGAAAATAACTGAAGGCGAAGGAAAAGAAAAGGAAGGAATAAAAACCAAAGGTAATCTACCATAATAAAACTACCTTCCGTCATCAGATCTGCCAAACCTTTGGCTTATTCTTCACTTCAGTTTTGTTGTCGGATCAGCAGGAACAGCATTGCAACAGTCGCGAAATAACGAATTGACTTCACGCACTACTGACGTGTATTTATGCATGACACTACAATTTAAAAGCACGTCAAGTAATTCCTTGCACAAAAATTGTTCATTAGCAGAGAACAGAACGGTTAGTATCGTAACTAGGGACAACAAAACAAGCAAATTTAAGTAATACCCACCAAGTATTCTCTAAGGAGTGATTACTTTAGCTACCAGAACAGCCTCAGACAATCGAATGAACCAATCAACGGTCGAAGCAAGCATTTCAGTGTAGCTGGCGGGCGCTAAGAGCGGGAAGTGAGTGCAAGCGAGGCACAATTGGTTTTGATTGACTTGGCTCTGATTGATGGAAAAAGTGGTTCGATATTTTTTGGCCAGTCACTGCGCTAGGAAATGCACACACACACAAAAAAAGAAAAAGAAACAAATGTTACTGTTGTTTTTCAGCAAAACACTATCATTATTGCTTTTCGATGGCATTATTGTTCGATGTCGCGCTGGATGTTGAGCACCATACTAGACGTGGTAGTCTTCAAATATGATTGTGAAGTGCAAAGCTGCAATTTGCGTCACATTAAACAGTCTGGCAAAGTCCCCACAAAGTATTGTAAAGTGGAAAATGCGCTATCTAAATGCTACATCAATAATTATTATAAAAATGCCGCATAATATGAAACGCTGAATAACGGAATACAGATCAGCGAGGGGTCGGAAAGTGTAATTTATGACGGTCGAGTCGCTAAGCTTAAGTCTTTTGTCCGTTTCACTTTTCGTGTATTTGATTCAGTATGTCGGTTACTCCAGAGATTCAGCAATTTATGAACAAGTCATCAGATTTCAAGTTAGTAGCTAATTCCGCCGATTATGTCAAGCGTGCGAGTGTCGAGGCCGCTGTTGAACAGTTGCGAGAGATAAAGAAGCTAAGACGGGAAGAGCCGAAGTCCTTTAAACGTAAAGGTAATGAGCTGCAGTACAAGTTCAACGCCAAACTGCAGGATTCCCTGGACGAGGCCAAATCTCACCTTGAGGTCAATAATGCGGTCGATAAAGCAAAGGAGGCCCTCACCGAAGATACGTCGTTATTAGCCGAAAGGCAGAAGTTTGGGTGAGTACGCAGCTATTACAACAGCCCACGCGATTGTCTGAGAAAATAACAAAAGCATTCAAAGAAACAACGGAAACAATGAACCCTAACCCTAAAAACAATTATAGAGCTGCGTCCTAAACGGATCCAATGAAATTAGAGGTTGTAAACAGCTGCTTGGTATCTGAATCCTTTTGGCGACACCGGTTCCTTCCAGCGATTTCCCAACTTTCGGTTAAGGGGAGATTAGAGCCATGGAATTCTGGCAATCAGTCGGTACTCCGGCATTATTCCAATAATGAATCCGCGTTGAGGAAAGCAGATTTCGTGGACCAGGCCATTGCGAAGCTTTTGGCTGACAACCCTGTAGAGGAACTTTCTTCTCCGCTTATAATACTCAATCCGTTGACTGTTTCAGTTCAAACTAGTGAGAAGAAGCGGCTTATTCTAGATTTGAGGCACATCAATTTCCATATCTTTAAGCAGAAATTACAAAGAATACTAAAATCTAATTACAAACAGTAAAATTTTAAAATGATTACAATACAATACAATTAAACTATATTTATTTTAAAGCTGCTTTCCATGAATGCGGTGCTCTCTCTGAAAAGCCCAGGAGACTCTGCTTGTCTTGCTTGGAGGGGTAAGCTGTTCCAGACAGTAGCACCACTATCGCTGAAGCTGTTTCTATAATAATTTGTCCGCGGAGACGGAACATTAAGCTTTCTCTCAGAGTCTTTAAACTATAAAAAGATTTCGCGGTTTGTAAATTTACAACATAGACATTCCGGTGCTAGCCCCTGAAGACACTTGTAGACTATTGTATAGCAACAAATTGCGCTGGCCAGCTAGATTTTTCCAGCCTAAAGTTTCGAATAGCTCGCTGGCATTTGCATCAAAATGAGAGAAGGTCAAAACTCGGGCTGCTCTATTTTGCAGTTTTTGTAGTTTATCATCTAACGCGATACCACAGTTTCCCCAGACGACATTGCAGTAATCAAAGTGCGGTTGAAGTAAAGCGTGATAATTAGAACGCAATGTCGTCTGAGGAACAAGATGCCTTACACGTTTGAGGGCTCCAATTCCAGATGCAAGTTTCTTTCTCAGTTTATCGTCATGGCTACTCCAGTTAAGATTATTATCAATAAGCACTCTCGGTGATCTAGCAGTAGAAATCTGAGTCATAGGAGCACCATTCATCTCGGGAATTGGGGGATTTGTAAGGGTATACAACCTCTGCCTTCATCCAATCAGCATAAATTGGGTTTTTGTCGTGTTTAGGGTAAGCTTGTTTGCTATCAACCAATTTTTAACATTGTCTAGATCATGGTTAAGACTTCATTCTATGTCGCCTGCATTGTCACCAGCATATGTTAGGTGGGTGTCATCTGCGTACATCCAAGACACACAGTTCATTAAACAATTTGGCAGATCATTGATATATAGCAAAAGCAACAATGGACCCAAAATAGTCCCTTGAGGGACGCCAAAACTTAGTGAACAAGTTTTAGAAAGTGACCCATTAATAGGCTCGATTTCCGCCGCTCTCTCGTGTCCGGTCTACGTTCCTCCCCGAACGGTACGATTGTCTCATGGAAAATATTCGATGGAAAATATTAGGTCGTGTAACTATCAGGAGGTGTCCGAGGTCCTTTTGATCACTGTGAACGAGTGCTACCCCCTCCAACACACTCCACTGCGTGGTCACCGAGCATAAACAAGATGGCGGCTCCACGAATGATGGAACTATCGGCCGTTCGCCCTCTTCCTCACCCTGTACGCAATAGTATTTCTTAACTTTGGTCTGAGAGACGTACTTTAAAATTGCTGTGACATTACCAGAAAGGTGTTTGGATGCGGGATACACGCCAGATGCGCGCCCGGACGTGTACGAATGGGTGCGTGTGTATGTGTATTCCTTATCTCACACTTGACCACCGGTAGCCCATAGGGTGGGCCATGGCCTACACCATGGCCTCGGCCATGGCCTACCACACGTTTTGTCCACACCTGGCTGTAGATGCCTTTACCCAAGATTGGTCTGCAGAGAACAATTGGTTAGTTCCGCCTATTAGTCTCATTGGTAGACTCCTGTCCCATATGCATGAATCCAAAGCAGTCGGTCCTATAATTGTCCTAATTGTGCCCATGTGGAAATCTGCTTATTTCTGGCCGTTATTATGCAGCTATGGTGTACGTATTAACTCGTTTGTGGCAGATTGGAATTCGTCGGTGTTTGTCAAAGAGGTGACAAGGCAGAACTCGTTTCCGCCCAGACCGGACTTCAGCTTCGTGAAGGGCAGAGCTACGAATAAGTTGTTTGGTACCGAAGCGTTTAAATCGTCTTGTGTCGCGCTACCCCTTGATTTTGCCGGTAACGACCGCTCGTTTCTGCGAGGATTTTGTACTGTACCCCACTGACGCTGTTCTGTTTGCCGACCCTAGAGAGACCTAGAGATGCTTTTTCGGTAGGCAAATTTATGATCTAGTTTTTCTTATCCCGTTATTCGAGTGTTTGATTTTGGTTTGCTTTCTCTGTCTAGTTTCAATTGTTTATCAGAACTCGTTTCCGGCCAGATCGGACCTCAGGTTTTATTTCAGAGTCCTCGGTGCGTTATCTCGGTGTTTGTAGTAACGGTCCTTGACGTGCAGTTTCTTTATTTGCAGTTAATTTGAGATCTCTCGGAGGGTAGTCTCAGTTTTTTGCAGTTATCTTGGGAGCCCCCGGCGGGTATTTTCACTGAGTGTTTGCAGTCAATTTGAGAGCCCTCGGTGAGTTGTCTCAGTGTATGCATTTAAAGTTGCCTGCAAACAGGCTCTTCCGTTGAAAATGGCGCGCGGTCGAAATATCCTCTTCCTGTTTCGACCCTCGGCGGGAAGTCTAAGTGTTTGCAGTTAATTTGAGAAGTCCTCGGCGGGTATTTTCAACATTTGTTTGCCCCTGCGGTATTTTCTTTCGTTTCGTCGTATACGTTTGTTTGTTTGTTTATTTATTGCGCCTCTTTTTCTCTGTTTCTCTTGTTGATTACGTTTCATAGATGTTTTCAGCTCCGATTTCTGGGCCTCCCTTAGTAGCGTTCGGGGATCCTTCTCTTCAGGAATTGGCGTCCAAACTACCGTTAACAGTCCTGGCCTCCAAGGCGCCTGGAACTATCGACACTTGCAGGAGGTCTTTTGCTAGATGGAAGGAATTTGCCGCTGCCAAAGAGGAGATTACGGCCTTTCCTTCGAGGACGGGGCCTGTAGCTTTGTATCTCTAGCATCTGTTAGATTCTACACAGTCACACCCTGCTCTGGACTCGGCTATTTGTGCCATTAAGTGGGCGCATAATTTGGCAGGTTTACCCTCCCTCGTCGACAGCCTCGTCATTCACGATATTAGTAAAGCAGCCAAGAAGATGAAAGGGGCTCGCGTGGTTAACAGAAAGTAACCTGTGAAGGCTGTCATGATTGGGAGGTTGGTCAGTGCTTCTCATTTGTCCAACCTGCTTGAGTTAAGGAACGTGTGTATTTTTGTACTTGCTTTTGCGGGATTTTCAGAATCGATGAGGTTCTCCATATTAAGTATGGAGACGTTCGTTTTCAGGGCGGTTATGTAGCTATTGATGTCACTAGGATCAATTGATGAAAAGAAGTGAGTTTGTCATAGCTAGTGGCTCGAGTGTTGATACCTGCCCAGTTAGCATTTTGAGACGTTACTTAACTGAGGTAGAGCGTTACCCACTGGACTCAGGCCATTGCATTTTTAGGCCTCTTTGTAAGTGCAGGTCAGATCATAAGCTTGTTTCTGTTAATAAGTTACTTAATAATTAGTTACTCCAGTATTCGTGATTATTTTAAGCGTAGTTTCAAAGACATTGTCCCGGACTTCTCTCAGTTTGGCACTCATTGCTTAAGGGCTGGTGGTGCTTCTCCCGTGACGAATGCAGGCGTGCAGGATGGACTTTTTCAGCGCCACGGCAGGTGGAAAACCGTTTCTGCCAAAAATGGTTACGTAAAGGATAGTTTGGATTCTACAATCCTGGCCATAAGTTGTTGGGACACCTCCTCTTTTACGCTCTAAAATTCACCATTTCAACTACGTCCTTGACGTTTTAGAAAAAGAAAAAAAAAGAGACGAATAGAAGCCAGTGCAATCGACCCCTTCCCCCTCCCAGCAATGTGGAAAGAAAATGAAGCTATTCTGAAGACTAGATGGGATGTGGTTAAAAAGGAAAAGTGGACAATAGAAGGTTGTTAGAGAGTTGTGTTGGAAGCGGACGTGATTGCTGTAAACTTGTGATTATTGGAATGAAACTTGCTCATTTCTCTTATCGTGACTTTAGTTGGAGAATACTGTTCTTGGAGGCGAGCAATTCTTGAAACGTGGCTATTCTGAAGCTATTGTCAAGGCGTTTTTTTTTCTTTTGTGGTCAAGATTTTCATCAACATTGACAGGGGGGAGGGGGGCAGGCGGGCTTGCGCGGTCTTGGTCTTCAGAGAGGCTGCCTGTGAATTCATCTGCCTTGAACTGTCCCAACACTTGTGACCAGGATTGTAGGTTGTCGGTTTCCAGGATGCTGGGTATTTGATTGCTTAGCTCACTTTTCGTTTTTCCCTTTCTTTGGCTATATTAGGTCATTTTGGTCAGCGAACTGGCTAACGTACCCCAATAAACTATTTTCACATTGAACTGTTGAAGTCTCGTGTTAGTGTAGTCAGAATGTGTAATTTCTGACGGTCGAGTGACATGGGAACGAGTTAGTCAGAAATTAAATATTCTGACGGCACGATGTAGAGGGTCGTAGGCGGTTATCGGATAGGTTAGGACTATTTGCGAGTTTGTCGGGAGATTCTCGTCATTCTACGTTTGTCAGTCGCTGATGTTAAAACTTTACGCTCAACTTTTAAGAACTGCACTGTCGGCTTATTTTTTTGTGTGTGTATAGTAGAGTACCCTTTCCTCGGGGTCTGGCGCCGTTGCACTAGATGAGGAATACATTTCCACATATTTTTGGCCACTTCTAAAGGGTGGTTTTGAGTGGTTTTTCGTATCTGGCGCGGCACTATTGCTTAGTTTATTGCCTACAGTGCAGCATATTTTGTCTATTTTCACGGTGTTGTCTGACGTCCACTTTGTAACCGATTCAGATAAACGGAGGTAATTTTGTTAGGTCATTTTGTTCAGCGGACTCGCTGACGTACCCCAATAAACTATAAACATTGAAGTCTCGTGTTAGTTTTTTGTCAGAATTAAATTTATTTCGCCCCATGTAGCGGAATTTCCTGAGACAAACCCTTCCGAAATGCTTTTCCATCAGTAAATTCTGCAAATCAGAAGACAAAAGATTCCTTGGAAAAAGCTCTGACGCACTGGTGTACAAAATCGGCTCGCTTTTCGTTGAAGTCAATGATGAGGGCAATAATCCCGGTGCGATTATGAGCTTGTTGAAGAGCAGTAACTGCAAATGGCCGTTTATCGGAATGACCCTCGTAAGAGGCAGTATGAACCTCGAGCTCATGGTACATAGCAAGTTCTGAAGGGGGTTTCTGAGGGCTTATATAACGGGTCGGTTATATCGGTGAGTGGCATACCAGAAAAAAAAAATCAGGATACAATTTACATTGCCGATTGCTTGCGTGATTGATGAATTCTTAGAGTGCAACCAGCAGCCTCCTCGCGCACTCTAAAGCACGAGAAAGTCACGAGCTGTCACACAACACATGCACGAACACGCGATCATGTAAAATGATGTGATCACTTTGTCTGTTCATTTAGTCTGGTCGCTTAAACGTCTTGTAAAGGGATCTTTATTTCTCCTCTTCCGGAATAACCTAAACATATTTGTTTATTTCGACTGCAGAGTTGTGCTCTGCGATCTTCATAACTGAGATCGTGGCTACGAAACTCTGAAGCATCATCCCAATTTACCCGAAGCAAACAAGAATGTGGTGAGTCTGTAATTTCTTGTTGTTTAATCTTTCAGCGAGTCGACAACATCAGAAGTAGAATATAAATGCAACCCTGTAGCTTGCTCGAGCATGCTACTCACGAGAAAGTCAGAAGCTGTCACACAACACACGAACGCACGATCATGTCATATGATTTGATCACTTAGCCACCTTGTAAAGGGCTCTTTAATTCTCCTCTTCCAGAATAACCCAAACATGTTTGTTTTTCCGATTGCTGTGTTGTGCTCTGTGATCTTCATAACTGAGATCTCGGCTACGGAAACTCTGAAGCGTCATCCCAATTTACCCGAAACACACATGAATGTGGTGAGTCTGCAATTTCTTGTTTAATCTTTCAGGCTTACCCTTCCTGGTTTGATCTTTCAGCGAGTTGACAACACCATAAATAGAATATAAATCCGTAATTCAAAATTCAAAATTTGATGATTCGAATGAGGAGATTATCAAGAATTACCTTGCGAGATGTTAAATGGTGGGCGTCGGAGCCTGTATGATGCAGACCGACAGCTTTCATTTTTGCCTTTTTGCGCAACGTAGGCAGAAACAAGAGTTGAGTTCGGTATCAATTTCGTTCTCAATAGGCCATTTCCGAAATCACGTCAGCCTCTTGTTTTTTTTATAGCGAGTCTAAGTGCGATGGTTAATTACGTGGGATGCCACAGGCATGCCGCGTATAAAAAATAGATCGCGTTCCTTTTTTTTTCATCGTGGTCTCATATGGTAATTAGCCACGTGCGTGTGCCTCTCACTGAAGTTAAGCCCTGTTGGCTGGGGTTACTTCTTGGATGGGTGACCATGCATAATATCCGTGTTGTTGACTTGTTCTTCGTCTCGCTGTTTTTTCCTTCTCGTTTGCGAAATAGTACAAGCAACACCGTTTGTTGATGCTGTACTGAATGTTGACATAAACATTTCTATACAAGTTTATTTGATCGTATAAACACTCACTGTTGACAGCCATTCGTCAATCAA
Source organism: Astreopora myriophthalma (assembly GCA_014634185.1). Lineage (NCBI taxonomy): Eukaryota > Metazoa > Cnidaria > Anthozoa > Scleractinia > Acroporidae > Astreopora > Astreopora myriophthalma. The sequence continues at coordinate 1,356,044 of BLFK01000078.1, read as the reverse complement.
CGCATCCCACGTGAACGCCTCCAGGCGTCTTGTTAGTTTTACTTTGCATCAAATGAAGCTATGATCCTCGTAGTTATGGACGCAATTTTAGAAAGGCCTGAAAAAATTCAGGACTTCAACGGGGTTTGAACCTTGACCTCACGATGCCGGTGCGACGCTCTAACCAACTGAGCTATGAAGCCGCTGATGTTGGGAGCTGGTCATTTGTGGGTTCAAATGTTACCGTGTTGACTGAAACAACGAAATGATATATGAAATGAATCATATGTTGAACTGCGGATGTGAAATCAAGTGAAGCTATGATCCTCGCAGTTATGAACGCAATTGTATTGTATTCTTTTGTGTTGCAAATATAAAAAAATAAAAAAATAATAAATAAAGTAATTGTCGGGGATAACCCCTACTAGCACACCAAGGAGCTAAGCATGCCTAGAAAACAACATTCTTCCTGCAGACCCAAATAATCCGTTACCATGGGTACCCCGCAGAGGAGTACAGTGTTCAAACGGAAGACGGTTACCTGCTGTACATCCAGAGAATCCCGGCAGGAATAAAACAGGTCAAACAGGATTCCAGTGCAAGTCCAAGGCCCGTAATATTCCTTCAGCATGGTCTGCTGTGTTCATCGTCAAACTGGGTCACAAACTTGCCCAACGAAAGTTTTGGTTTCATTCTTGCGGATGCGGGATACGATGTTTGGCTAGGCAATAATAGAGGGAATACTTATGGCTTACGACATGTCAAGTACCCAGTGAATTCACCTCAGTTTTGGAATTTTACGTAAGTTTATTGCTGTTGTTGCAATCATTGTTATTTGTTATTGTTGTCGACATAAATAAGCAAGCAAATGGGAAAGACAAGTGGATTTTGATTATACCAATCAAAAACAACCATTTAACATTTTCTTGTTCATTTATACTGAATGTATATGTAGGAAAAACTGCTCCATGCAGCCTCGTCCATGTAGCTCAGTTGGGCCACATTCAAATTGTAAAGGAAACAAATGTCAGCTTCAAATTTGCTCATATACTGTTATTTATGACAACCGTCATGATGGCCGTTCGAAGACATTGCTAACATCAACCCCCACTACCCCGTACCTTGGAATTTTTGGTAGGCGGGATCGAGTGTCTGCCGGGAGCCTAAAAAGGAGTTTGCTTTGTCGATTCTCTAAATCCTGATTATTTAAGTTCATATTTTAAACATGTCAGGTCTACACATGGTTATCGTACTAGATCTGCTGTCTCTAATGACGTTTCAACACCATCTTGTAAAAGAAATTCTGTGCTTAGAACTTTCCACTCAAGTGCATGTCGTTTATGGAATAAACTGGATAACTCATACAGAAACATAATTTCCCACTCAAATTTCAGGATAACGCTACAGAATAATTTCATAACGGAAAACTGCGCACTAGAGCATTTTAAGATTAGTAGGACCTTTCAAGCAAAATTTTTAAGTTTTTAACTACAAGTAGGTGTTTTTATATTTAGAAGGTTTTTTTTTTATTTGGGGGTGGGGGATGGGGGGGGGCATTTTGTAAACTACCGGTTTACCGGTAATAATGTGTTTCACCCTCGATAAATAAAGTGCTTGTTGTTTGTTGTTGTTGTTATTTGAACACAAGACACTGTCCAGTGTAACATACCTTGCAACGGGCAAAATCTTTGCGCGTAAAGTTGCATGAAAAAGGAGACAGAATTCGGTTCTTCATTCTGCAATTAATCATCCTAAGTTGTCGCAAACTAAGATAATGGCCGTTGTGATATGCAGTGGTTCAGGCATCTTGTCTTGCAGTGGCATTTCGAGAGTGGATGCAGAAAACTGATTTTTATCCTCCAACAGCCAAAACAAATAGGACCTTGTGCGGGGGCGTGTGGTCTCGGCTTAGACTTAAATGACTGAGAGTCGGCGTAAAGAAACAAAATAATAACAAGTAAGCATACATACTTGAGTCCT
>BLFK01000078.1:1349085-1351585 GCA_014634185.1 Astreopora myriophthalma | reverse complement strand
TGAGCAAAACGAGAGTGGAAGCAGTATTTTCGATAGGAAGAAATATGAGACAATGGTGTAACTCGGACGTAGGCAAGATGACAACGATGGTGATACGAAGAGGGTTGATATAGCTAGGGATCTAGATTTAGCTTTTAACGCTGCGTCTGCTCTCCGGCTCAGGCTGGCAAATGTTGATAATGTCACCCAAGGATGCTGATGATTACTATGGTCATTGATGATGAATGATGATGATGATGACAAAAGCAGAATACATTTAGCAGCCGAGAAGTATCAAGATCGATAAAAGCTTAATTAAGTGAACTGTTTAACTGAAATCACGGCTAATTTTCATGTTGTGTTGATGCGCGGTATCCACGTTCATTTGTTGTCCTAGTTATTGCTATCGTAAGTCCTCTTGGGAATGAATAACACCCATCACCCATGGACCAGAGTGAATTAGGTAATAACGTTCCTATGGCCTGGGTGGGCTCTCGAGCTTGGTCACAAATGAGTCTGTTTTTAGAATACCAATTCCCGCGAAAATTAGTTGTCATGACCCCGGAAAAACATGCTGGACGCAGTCGCGCGTGACATGGCCTCTCCTGATTGGTTGAAGTGGTGGCCTTTTCTTCGTTTTCGCTCGTAAAGTGCATGTAAAAATAAATCCATTTGTTACCATGGTTGTTACGATGGCCGATGTTATCTTTCAATCTCTTGATGTCAGAATGAACTTATTTTGCTGTAGTCTCAAGTATTCAAGGACTTTTCGTAAAATTCATGTTCATGCAATGCACCTACAAATTCAAGGAGTTTTCAAGGACAAAATCATTTTCAAGGAGTTTCCAAGGACCTAGCAGTTTTTGAAGGAGTATTCCAAGGTATTCCAGGCCCGTGCGAAGCATGGTTACTGCGCTGAGTAAAGACCGCAAATTGATGGAGGAACGCTCTTACCTAATTCACTTTTGCCATGAATGAATGGCGGACGCCCTTAACCTCAACATTTTGAGCATTTTTTTTTTCTTGTTTGTTTTTTTGGTAAAACGATCCCCTTTACCATGTTATATCTGCAACAGACTCGACTACCAGTTTATTTAACACACACGCCAGCAGGAACATCAGTCAAGAACATGATTCATTTTAGCCAGGTATGTGCAATAGAAATGAAACAGTAGCAATAACGTTTCTTGTTTAGCAGCTTATTGTTGAGCTGCGCCATGTTCGATTTTACTGACGGTTCCTGCTTTTCTGTTTGTTTGTTTTTTAACATAAAATTTCCCTAGATGATCAAATCCGGAAAATTTCAAATGTACGATTATGGTTGTCCGCTCAAAAATATGGAACACTATGGACAGGTAAGATCACCAGTGAACCTACTAGTATCTAACCCTCTCGCCCCTTCCCGGCCTCCTCTAAAAGAAAAAGCAAAACATTAACCTAACTTCCCGTTTCAAGAGCCATCACCACAGAATTGGACAATTTCGATATATAAAATTCACTCTTTGACAAAAGACACCATAGAACGAACTCATAAGCCCCACCCCCTCGCCGCAAATAACAAGCAGGTCAACGTTAACGTGTCTTCAGAGTTCTTAAATTATTCTTCTTGTTTGCCCCTAGCCCACCCCACCCTTGTACAACGTAACAGCCATGACGGTTCCAGTGGCTGTATACTGGGCTCAAAACGACTGGCTTGCCGACCCAACAGACGTGCGGACGCTACTGTCTCAACTGCCAAACAAGCTCTATGATAGGTACATCAAAAACTGGGACCATTTGGACTTCGTCTGGGGAAAAGACGCCGTCACAAAAGTTTACAACGATATCATTGAAAATATCAAGACATCTTCGTAGCACAAGTTAAATGCATCTGAATATTGGCTTTTATCAGAAACCGATAAGGGCTGAAACATGTAACTCCCATATGCTTTATTTTGCCAAAGCGTCCAGATACTTGTACTTTATATACCACGTGACCAATCAACCAATCAAACGAATTATTATTACAAGATGTTTGATTTTCCAAATGTGGTACGACAATGGATTAATTAACGGAAGGCTGTGAGCGCGCGTTGCACCTTTTAACCCTCTTATAAGTTTCTGGTTAAATCAGACGGAAGAGTACAAAGTTCAGTAACCTACCATTTTAAACTCAAGAAGATATAGAAATTTGACGGTTTTAATTCGGTCATTTCGGGTCAAAGGGACACATTGCGTTTTGTTATGGGCAGCTTTCGATCCATTTACTGGATTTCATCAGTCCCTAAAACGCAACACGACCTCGGGGCGCGCACTACCTCCACCGTAAAGAACTGCAATTTTTCGATCATTTTAAGTTCCGTATTCTGGTGCACGTTAGCAGCATGGTAAATCTTGTAAGCTCTCATGCGGTTCATACAATATGCACAAAAGTGTCACGCTAACGGCGAATTTTGCAAATATTTTATGCTATTTGTAGTTTTGTGGCTTGAAGGATACTATGGGTCGCAATCAGTGGCGGATCCAGACATAGAGGTACGGG
>BLFK01000078.1:1342632-1345798 GCA_014634185.1 Astreopora myriophthalma | reverse complement strand
AAAACTAACTCAGCTTTATTCTTTCTGCAGACTGAATTAATTCGTTACAATGGATACCCGGCGGAGGAGTACACCGTGCAAACGGAAGACGGTTACCTCCTCTACATCCAGAGAATCCCAGCAGGAAGGACAGAGGTCAAACAGGATTCTAGTGCAGGTCCAAAGCCCGTAATATTTATTCAGCATGGTCTGCTATGTGACGCGTCAATATGGGTCACAAACTTGCCCAACCAAAGTTTTGGCTTCGTCATGGCTGATGCGGGATTCGATGTTTGGCTGGGAAATCTGCGAGGGACTACCTATGGCCAACGCAGTGTCAAGTACTCGGTGAATTCAGATATGTTTTGGGATTTTAGGTATTTTGTTGTTGTTGTTCAGTGTTGTTGTTGTTATTGTTGTTGCTCTCTTTTTTCCAAAAATAAACATGCAAAATGTGAGCACTGGGAAGGTGGTGCCCAATCTGAGTTATCCGAGATAAGACGGACTGAATTCAGTTTTATTTGGTATACAGCCATCTTTCTAGGAAGCCCAGGAGCTTACAGCTTCTCTATATTTGTGTCAAGGTGTTTTCACCACAGCGCCCCCTAAAAAACTGACTATCCGCGAATCAGACCCACACAGGAGACTTGCTAGCCAATCATACACCTTATACTCAAAAATAGGGCCCTGTTTATTATTCTTTTGTGTTCATGTAAATTACACCTTCAAGCCTCATTTCAGAGAACAATTATTTTTAATTTAGCACGGGCTGACGAGGTTTGGTGCAATTTATTTTTTGTTTTTTGATTTAAAATCAATCAACTCAAATTCTATACATACAAAGCAGTTCCGCCCGCAAATAGCCAACGCTAGTCGAGGCGGGCGGCCTAAGCCTAGAGCAGTCATTAAATAAATTACTGTTTACAAGAAATAAGAGAGAAATTTATTAATAGCTATGATTATAAATAGCTATGATTATAACAATACGCACTGGGTGTTAACAATTTAGCAGGTACAATACGCAGGAAAGAACTAGATAAATAAATAAAACGAAGAAGCTAGGTGAATGAATGAAATGGAGTACAATGATAGCGAGTTTAACGTGAACAATTTGCTAATAGTCTAATCAAGATAGATGCCTCAACATAATTTTGTCATACAGACAAAAAATTAATTTGTTCGGTCTTCCATTTGTAAATACGGCTTATAAGACAACTTTTGTAAGAGCTTCCCTAAACAATTATTATTTACCGAGTGTACGCTGTCCCACAGTCACTCTCTACTTTTATCACTGGGTGTTGAGTTTGACTGGCTATTTACAGTAGCCAGTCAAGCTCAACACCGGTTCACTTTGTTGCATTTAAAGGCAACCGTCGTCTTCAGGCTGTGATGGTGTTACAACCGATAACGAAAGGAAACTTGAGGCCAAGTTGTTGCAGTGTTTCAAAACGGCCATGAAATTCGAACACCTTTCGGCAACCGAGAAATCATTGCGTTAAAGTCGGCAGAGGTCGTTCCACGGAGTCTGTGACACAGGGCAACATTCAACAAGTTCTTTGGTTGAAAGTTCTCGTTGAAACTTGTCCGATACATTATGACTAACATCACCTCTATGCCTTTTGGGCAATTTTTTTTTGTAGCTGGGACGAGATGGCTAGTTACGATCTTCCCGCCATGTTGAAATTTGTGACAGCAAAGACATCGCAATCCTCGATATACTACGCGGGTCATTCGGAAGGAACTACAATAGCTTTTGCAGAGTTCTCTAAGAACAAAGAGTCAGCCAACATGGTGAAGACGTTTTTCGCTCTTGCGCCAGTTGTCACTGTGGGGTATACAAGGAGCCCTCTAAAATATCTGGCCGATTTAGTACCTGAAGTACAGGTACTGATTATAATTGTACTAAACACTTTCACCGTATCAGCGTCTCCATGTCAAGGTGAAAATGAAGCCTCGTAAAACAGCCATATAAACGTTTTTCATAATTTCAGGCTAGAATTTCTGCATGATGCACGAAACAAGGTCTATAGTTGGTAGTTTACAAAAAATGACTGCAAATAGTTCAAACTGTCAGTGTGTAAAACAAACAAGTACTGATCCGATATGCACGATACGGTCAGAATTGCATTTCAAATGTTTTAATCGTGTCTTCTTTATTGGCAGCTTTTGTACAAACTTTTTCGGCGCTCGTGACTTCGTTCCATCCCCGCATATTATTCGCTGGTTGGGTAAAGATGTTTGCTCTCACCAGGAATTTGAGACATATTGTTCTGACCTGCTTTTTGTCTTATTTGGTTTTGATCGGAAGCAGTTGAACGAGGTAAGCGAAAATTTTTCGCGCGGGACACGGCGGGTGGTCCCGCGCGGGTAAGATAGCTTCATCTTGCCCGCTCGGGTAGCCAATCACAGCGCACGATTTGGTTCATCTTGCCCTCTCACGGAGCTAGCCATATAATAAACGTTATTAAAGCAAATCGAAAGTACAGTGCTGATGCACGGACTGCACGTGCCACAAACAAGGGAAATGCTAATTTGCAAAGCCATTGACTACTAGGCTTACCCAGTTTGTTGAATATCATGGTATTTTAATTACGGAGCGGCCAATGGGCCGGCCTTTCCCAGGATATCTTGAATTCAGTACGTACCGTAGTGCACTGAACCATGTACTAATCTGATACAATGGACTAGTTCACTAGTTGTCAATGTTGCTGTTTTGTTGTTATTGATGTCGTTATTGATGTCGTTATTCTTGTTATTAAACAAGTAAATAAATACTTAATTGACCACTTCCTTTGAGGGCTTTTCAGGGCCGATGAAACAAACAATGCAATTGAAAATAACAGAAGGGATGAAATGATTTATGAAACTAATCATATATTGAACTGCGGGTATGAAATCAAATGATGCTGTGATCCTCGCAGTTATGGACGCAATTTTAACAATTGCGTAGATAAGCCTGAAAAAATTTCAGGACTTCAACGGGGTATGAACCCTTGACCTCGCAATGCCGGTGCGACGCTCTAACCAACCGAACTATGAAGCCACTGATGTTGGGAGCTGGTCATTTTTTTGTGGGTTCAAATGTTCCCGTGATGAATGAATGAAGAGATGAAATGATTTATGAAACTAATCACATATTGAACTGCGGGTATGGAATCAAATGAAGCTACCGGTATGATACTCGCAG
>BLFK01000078.1:1335132-1337632 GCA_014634185.1 Astreopora myriophthalma | reverse complement strand
CTTACGAGAGGATTCAGCCATTATTTTTTGTGCATTGGATTTGGACTTATACCGACGTAGTTCCCACTAAATAAATGAGTGACTATTCTTTCTCCTCCCAGTATACGGGTGATGCCACCATAAATGGTAAACTGTGTACCAAATGGACGTACAACGTGACAGTATTAGAACGAAATAATACGTACGTGTTTTACGCAACGAAAACCGTGCCACCCAAACCAGTGTACTTTGAAATGAATGGTTATGACACTTTGCTGGTGTCTTACTACGACAAGTATCTGATCAAGTACAACAGCTTCGATGAATTTGTTTACGATCCAGATGACGATACAGATGTCTTTGAGATTCCACATTGTAAGTAAATTATATTTGACACTGGCCGGCACGTAGGATCGTATAGAAGTTAGGTTGCTGTTTTGAGTCTCTCACTGGTTAAAATAAATTAAGCCCACCAATTATTTAGCGTCAGATCTAGACTCTTGGTGGATCTTTCCTCCAAAAGAAAAATCACAATCAGAGGGAAAACAGCACAATTAAACACAGAGTAAAAGCTCAAGGTTAAGAAAGTGCAGTTTCTATACTAAAACTTGCCATGGTCTGAAGAAAAAGCAAAATTGTAGCCAAAATAGAGAAAATGTTAAAATATTCCGCCATCTTGAATGACCTCAAAGACGCCTAGTAGCGCCTGTCGGGGTATATAGCCCGTAATAACAGCTACTAACTCTTCAGGTCCGTTTGGCTTTGAATTAGTTGGTGATGTGGGCCTCTTTCACACAACCACGGGTTAAAGTTCAGAGAGAAAGGCCATCATAGATAATCAATCAAATGTTACCGAAAATGATGCAGTCTACTGACTCGTGTAGTACGCTCTTTCTACAAGTACATCAGGACAAATGGTGTTGGAACATAGACAAGAGGTCACGTGACAGTGACGGGGCTTCAATGTCCCTCAATCCCATAGGAGAGTTTGCTATGCTACATCATAACCAAGACCCCGTCGACGAAGACTTCCACGAGTTTGGTCAAAAGCACAAGAGAAACTACAAGGACAGAACGGAGCATCAGAAAAGGAAGCACATTTTTAGACACAATTTGAGGTTTGTGTAAAATCAACATGATGTAACGTTTTCAACATCAGGCGGGGTCAGCAGCCTGACTCGGTTGGAGGCAGGGCAACATAACACAAAACTCATTTCAGGCGAATCTGAGTTAGCGGAGTCTGCTTGGTCTCTGAACAAAACCTTGAGCCACAGCCACGTATACACGAGAGATTCTTGCTAGTATATGCGATAGATGCACATTGCCAGTCTTCTCTATTTGGCTTCATTTTCCATTACAACGACTGCTGTAACAGGACCTAGTAATTAACGTGCTGAAGGGGGACGATTTGACTAGAACAAAACTTTTCAAAAGCAGCTTTCGTAGTAAGGAAACACTTTGCCTCAGTTGGTTATTGAATGACTTTGCCAAATAATTATCCTTGCCTTGCTATACAGTCACTCGTTGCTTGAACTTTTTTCGTCCTTAGGTACATTCGTTCTACGAATATGAAAGGTAACCTATCAACCAGCTGGCTGTCAATCACTTTGCTGACATGACGGATGCTGAATTTCAAAGTCACAAAGGGTTGATGCCAGGAAATGGAGGTTACGGGTCACGTGACTTTGATGACGAAGATGATTACGACGACCAAGAGGATGGAAACTATGGGAATCATTTCAGATATGATAGGGCACGTGACAGAAAAGAGAAGATTACGAGTAGATATGGACATGTGCCTCAGGAATTGGACTGGAGAAAACACGGTGCGTGTTGATGATCAAAGTCGAGCTTCGCGTCAGAATCCTCATTCATAGGTCTTGAATATTTGATCCAATTTGATCCAATTGAAAAAGTTCGCGTCCAAGAGGGAATCAAAACCAAAGCAATCGCGTAATTACTTTGGACACTCAACTGAAAGCTTCTCTAACAATATCCCATCAAATTAGAGGTTGTAAAGAACCGCGTAGTATGTGGAACACACCGTCTCCAGCTCTCTCCGCCAGATTAGCAACGTTCACCGAATGATAAAATGTTGTTGTACACATGGATTATCGTATCCTGTATGTACTCCGCATAGACGAACGATGTTCATTTATCCCACGAGTTTGTTCTTTTCTTCTCGAAAAAGATATCACTTGGGATGGATAATAAGTTGCCCACATTACTCAACAGGAGAGAACTTCTTTAACTGAAATCACGGCTAATTTTCATGTTGTGTTGATGCGCGGTATCTACGTTCATCTGTTGTCCTAGTTATTGCTATCATAAGTCCTCAGACGGAAGAGTACATTCAGTAACCTACCATTTTAAACTCCAGAAGATATAGATATTTGACGGTTTTAATTCGGTCATTTCGGGTCAAAGGGACGCCGCAAATTTTTTTTTCTCCTTTCGCTTGGCGTTTTTTATTAGATCCAAAAAATGAGGGCGTGGGGAGGGGGGGGGGGGGGGGGGGCCC
>BLFK01000078.1:1324739-1335124 GCA_014634185.1 Astreopora myriophthalma | reverse complement strand
GGGGGGGGGGGGGTGCGGGCCCTCCCTGGATCCACCAGAGGCAATAACATGTTAACATTTGAAATGGTTAATAAGAGCGTCAAAACGGTAAATGAGTAAGAGGGTATACACATATTTTTTTATAGCTGTGATATTACTATTTCGTAAATGAAAAATAAGCAGTGACTCCAGATCACATGTCACTCGAGATTGAAATAATAACTATGACAACAAGAACGTGTGTGTCGCACATCAAACAAATGGGAAAATGGACATTTACGATAAAGGTTTTTTCTTCGCATACAAGGAAAACTCAAGTCGCACTAAACTCACCGCCAAGGTTTTACAAGGCTTTGTAGCAGAGCTTCGTAACCGCGCCTGAGTTTGTTGCAAGGCTGTCAAGATGGTTGCAAAAACTAATTTTTCTTTCAGTGAACTCGCTTTTTAAGAGGCTTGTCTTGTGGCATCTTTAAAAAGATGGAGCCTTTGAGCAACTGGTTTAAGTCAAATCCCCCTGCCAGTGACTAAAAAATACAAGCTAAAGTGGATGTAGCAATACCATTTTTAATAAACAAGTACTGAGCAATATTAATATTTTACTCTCTGCATGGGCATATTAACATGGGCTCCTCACTCTCTGAAACTTCAAAATTGCTTTCAAGGATCTACCGTTGTGGTCACCCCCCTCCCCCACCCCCCAAAAAAACAATCCCTCAAAGAATTGTTAGACCAAAGGATATTCCTAAACATGTTAATACCATTAATGTTGTGAAACTGAAAGTGCTCCCAACAATGTTGCACAGGGGTGTAACAATAAGCTCTTTTCTTATCTCCAATTTCAGTCTAATTAATTTTTGTGGTTAACCTGGTTCTTAAAATTTGTCACATAACAGATAGGACACAAACATTATTCCTAGCAAAACAGTGTCAGTGTCAAATGGCACAATTTTGGGACCCCTAGAAACACTTCCTGGATATTTCTCTGGGAACATGAATTTCCTTGAAATTTTCCTTGGATTTGTTTGCTTCATGGAATGAACAAATAGTATAAAGATGCTCAAATGTGTTTCTTGAGTTGATTTTTCTGTTATCAGCACTCTGACCAAATCTAATTGAGTCTTTACAGGCTCATACCTGACACTAGTGATTCTCAGTATAGTCCTGCTTAACAATAGCGGTCTGACTGTGCAAATCTTTTAAGCTTAATTAATGTTAGATTAATGCTACCCAGTGACTGGATGGTGATACACTCTGATTGCAGCGACACTTAGCCAGAGCTTGCTGGAAATTGATTTCAACTTTGTTATCACCACATTCCACCTTTCAGGAAGCCAAAGATTCCCAAAAAATTTTGTGGCTGTTGCAATTCATTATCATTGGTGGAAGCCACTGGACATCTTGAGTTGAAAAACTACGAAATTTGACAAGTATGTTTAAGTTAGCAGTTTTATGGTAGAATCCAAAAATGTTGCTTCACTCTGAGTCAGACTGGTCGTCAACTATTTCCTGAACCTCAGATTGACATCTCTTCTTCCAGTATTCCTCTCGCAATTCAGCCTTTCTCCTCCTCTTAGTCTCATTTTTATACAGTTCCAAGAGTTCCTCTCGCGATAAAAACCTTTTATTACACTGGAATTTTACTTCTGTACTGTTCTCTTTTCTTGATTTTCTTTGGCAATTAGCTTTCTTCAAACGTGCACAGTTAGCACAATGAACAACTTTCCTGTTTGTTATAATTTGGCAAGACACAGCAAATGACTTTCTCCAAGTCTTCCTTTCAGGATCTGACAGGTCAATCCATTTCCCAGTGATGTGGGGTATAAGAGCAATAGTTTCCTCACCCTCTTCGAGGAGAATTCCAGAACACAAATCTGAGCCACTGAGGTATTCAATCACGTACAGAATCTGTTCCCTCCAGGTCTGTGGAGAGTTTATTTGAGGAATTTTTAATAGGGCACCAAGGTCAGCTTGACAGCCATGAGATTTAACAATGTACTTCAGTGAAGGAGGCACTTCCTGGGAACACTGTACTTGTAATTCCAAGGTTGTTCGCTGCCCCTGAAACTCAATTTTTTCTCTTCTAAAAAAGTTCACTTCATTTTCAAAATCGTTTTCCACATGCCAGCCTGTCACACTTATGTCCTGTGACAATTCTGCCAGAGAAGGAAACTTTGCTGTGGTGAAATCTACAGTGGAAATCTGCTCCACTTTACGCTCTAAATTTAAGTATGCAGTCTTCCGAAAACCTCTTGGGCCCCGTTTTACACATTTAATCCGGTCTCCAAATAAATCAATTAGGTAGATTCCCAGAGAATTGCTTTCCAAGGAAGTGTTCCATTGCAACTTTTCCTTGTGGATGTGACCTAGCTTGATGATCTCCTCACAAAACGTAAGAGCATTCTCACTTACTTCGTAATTGGAGAGGAGCCTGTCAGATAGTATGTAAAAAAAAAAAAAAAAATTGCACTTTCAGAAAGGCTTGCCCAGTCAGACTGAACACAAAATATCAAGACTTATTTTTAATGTATAACTGGAATTAGCAGTGGCTATTTGTGGGCTGAATCCAGATCAAATCATAATTTGAAAATGTTGGTTTTTAAGGAAATGGGAAACTGGAGTACCCAGAGTGCAGAACCAACCACAAACTTAACTTATGGTGCCATCAAGGGTTTAAACCTCGGCCACATAGACCTACTCACGGTTTAAGCCACCATCTTGACGGACAGGCAATCAAGCACTTATGCCAACTTTCCCGGATTATCCGGAATTCTCCCAGATACAGAAGAAATCTTCCAGTCTCCTGTACAGGTAATCCAATCTCCCGGACAAAAACGACTTTTGAACCTTTTAAAGACTTTGCTCCACTGTTGACTCAAATCACATCCCCAAATCCCCAATTAAACTAATTTTGATTTTTCAATCTCTCGCCATTTCTTAATGCATACGTTGACAGAAACTAAACAAAAAGGCTTTCTTTAATCACTTGTTGTCACACTCATATAAACGATTGTCTGATTGGATCTCTGTTTAACCAATAACAATTCTCGACATAAGTGTTCTCATGCCTCTCTCTGGTGGGTTGTGCCTGGGGGGGGGGGGGGAGGTTGGGGTCCTGATGATAAAAAAATGTCCAGATTTTAGATCTCCAGAGGTTGGCATCTCTGCAAAGTCATCACGTTAAGCTTACATTACAGTCTTCGGTAGTGAGTACATGAGACCAGTACAAGGTCGGGCCGGTTACGGGTTCAGAAATCCTTACACAGGGGCGGATCTAGGGGGAGGGTGCAGGGGGTGCGCACCCCCCCCTGAGATGACCTGCGGCTTTGTAATACACGTCCGGTCACCAGTCAGTTACCCCATTCCTTGAGGGTGCACCCCCTCCTAAAAAAAATCCTGGATCCGCCCCTGTTACACTGCATCTGTTTGCAGAAAATAATCAACTCAGACCGGCCTAACTCATGCATAACTTCCAGGCACTGGAATACGAAAATCTCGCACCACTCTGACTTCAGACTGGTACGAGACTTTTTCCCAAATCTCAGACTACCCGGTCTGACATATTGCAGGCGGACCAGTGTGCCAGTGGTTCAATTCGACATAACCGCCACAAATTCAACATGGCGGCACTTTTTGCCTCTTGCAGTTTTATTTTTATTTTAGCTTAACTGCTGAATACCCTGCCACTTATTTGCATGGACAAGGACAGGGATATACCTCACAGAGCGTATTACAGCATTAAAGCTCCAAGTTTTCTCTGTCACTTACATCGATGCTGTGTATAAAAAGGCGGGTATTTCGTCTTACGGTCTGAATATTCGTACGGTTAATCTTGTTGCTTACCAAAATTTCCATTGCATAGAATGACCAGGACCGCGCCCGGATTTCCTTCGGTTACTTTCAACTGAGGTTGACTCGTGAAGCTCATTTCCTTGCTGCGTCGATAACATCGAAAAAAATAGAGAGAAAGCGACAGACTTCCTCAGTATGAACTCGAAACTTCGTGGAAAAGCATTTCGGGAAGAGCAGAGCCTTAACTACCCCACCCCCTCCCTAGGAGGGAGACTACGGAGATTGTTTTCACACGCATGACCAAACCAGAACGCCTCAAACAGACACCAGTCTCGTCTTGGTCGACGCCTAGGCACGGAGCTCTGGAATAATCAATTTTCAGAACTAAGTTGATTGGCTACTCGATTTATCAAACTGCTCATGCGTAATTACCGGAAGTAAAACTACTTGTAAACAAGATCAGAACAGCTGAGGGCAAATTTTAAACCAATATGGCACAGAAGAGAGATGTTCGTTTTAGAGAGGTGTCCGTAAGGAGAGGTTCGACTGTACATGTAATTCCTCAGCCGCGTTCCTTACCGTCTTCTCTACCCGATATGCTTTGTTGGCATCACAGATTTTCCCACAATTCCCTCCCTTGAAACGCAAGACGTTTTTCAGCCCTGAAACTTTGCAATTAGGTCTCCCTTTCTTATCTTGAAAGCATGTTCAAAGACCAAATTTGCGGAATATAATAAGCCGATTGCAGTTTTACGAATTGCTACAGCAAGAGCTAAACTTGGCAAAATACTCAGAAGCTGAAGGCGAAACTGTTAAGAAATGCCTAAGCGGAAAATGTAAATCCGATCTACCTTTAGCCGCAAACTGAAGTGGCACTGACAGTTTGTCACATTTCTGTCTTACCTGTTGTCTTAGTGAAGTTACAATTGAATAGTTAGAATAAATAATTCTCCACTTTTTTCAAGGAAAACGATCATTTTGTTTTTGTTTCTGAAGAGAACGTTAATGTAACTGCATGACATGCTGCTTGGCAGCTTTTCCGAAATCACGACTTTATTTTGTTCCCTCGCCAATTGATTGACTTGGTTGAGAGGGATCCTTTAATGCCTAGAATTTCGAATGACGTCTTCGCACGTGCACTTGGAAAGTTGAGCTGGTTGATCAGCAGAGCAGACCATTCTTTACTGTATTCTCTGAGCGTTTTCACGGTATATTTCCGGTCTTTCAGTCTGTCTATGAACAATGATGTCTGTCTATGATGAATGAGGGTTAGTCAAAATATCTGCCCACTTTTTTCTTTTGTTTTAGAAAACTCTCGCTCGCAACACTTTGAAGACCAGGGCCTAGTTGCTCGAAGCAAGGTTAACAGTAACCGGGGATAAACGCCATGACAACCTATCGGTCTTAATGCTACTTAACCAATGGTTAGCGCTAATCATGCTTCTGGCCCCAGCATTACACCACAAACGGCGAATTGCGCCAGAGACCAAAGGCCCATTTACACTACAGGAAAAAGTGGGTCCGCATTCGGACTCATTAAAAAGTTGAAACGGACCATACATTTTTGCCGTGTAAACTATCCGTACCAGCTTTTTATGAAATGGATCTGGACCCGCTTTTCTCTGGTTTTGGGGCCGGAAAAAAATGGTTCGGTCGGACCCCGTCTGGTCCTGATCCCGAAAATCGTTAGCCTAAACAGTGTGCTAATAATGTTCATGAGCCAAACCCAATTGTTACCTGCGTAAACGGGAAAAACATTTGGTCCAGGCCACTGTTTGATAGGTCCGGTTTTCCGGTTTTTCTTTGTAGTGTAAAAGGCCTCAAGAAGTTAGCGAGACGTGAAAAACAGAACGTCATCTCATTGCGTTGCCATTAGCAACTGACCAACTGTGACGTTTTTATGTTTCATTTGTGCGGTACAGCGAGTTGTAACAAATTGCGGGCTGTTTGAAAGTTTTTTTTTTTATCTCCTAAGGCATGTTTTTCATTTCATGGGCGGCTCTGTGCTCTTTATTTTTCGTAACTGATGCCCTTGATGCAGAGTCTTGCGACCGACTTTCCCAGTTACCAGAGTTACCCGAAACCGAGATGAATGTGGTGAGCTTGGTTCACAAGTGCGACATAACGACATATCGTCATTGATCATGACACAAGGGCGTAAAGAAATGATCAATTTTTTTCTTTGTCATTATGTTGATGTTATTATGTTCCTAGTATGTGCTTATGGTGTGTTGTTCAAAGGCTTAAGTCTGGTTCACACTGGCGACATAGTTGCGACAATGATAACGACATAAGTTCCTGCAATGTCGTTAAGGTCTCGCGTTCACGCTAGAAACATAAAACATCAACACAAGGCGCTTTTTTTCATTTGCGTGACTTTTCCATTATGTCGTTATGTTGCAAGTGAACCAGGCTTCGTATTCTACTCCACAATTTTTTTCCGGGGAAATCGACAGAATCGGATGACTTGATTCAAACTTAGAGAAAACGCGAATATCTTCAGGAAATCACTTGAAAACTGACTTCGAATTCAGGTCTCCACAATGAAAGGAAGGGAAACGAATCGAACATTCGAATTCATGCGACCATGCAACTTGTGATATTGGAATAGAATCCTCGAGGTTTTTCTGGAATTGTCATCCAAGAGTACACAATAACTGAAATACAAAATCGTTAGCTACTGACCCCTGACCCCAGAAAATAACCAAAATTTTATTCAGCGGGTAGGTCAGGTTGGCCATTGAGACAGGTGTGTACACTGATACACGTGTGTGATTGAACCTCGTTCTTGTTTATTATTTCCTGCCTGGTTCACACATGACTTGCGACATAAGAGGTAACGGGAAGATCACGCAAATGAAAAAAACACCTTTTATTGATGTTTTATGTCCCCAGTGTGAACAACACACCATAACGACATACAGTAGGAAAATAATGACATAAGGAAAAGACTGATCTTCTTTTTTATGCCGTTGTGTCCGTGACGTTGTGTCGTTATGTCGCAAGTGTGAACCAGATTGATGATATTGCTGCAATACTACTATCTTTTAGATACCCTAGTCCTACTATTATTTACTTGGATCGGTCAAGGTTTCTGGTAAACCACTCGATTTAAAATCGAAACGATTCCTAACCACTCGATTCACGATTCCTTTGACCCACAGTGCGATTGAAACTCGTTCCATGCCATTGGAGTGAGACTTAATCACGAAGAGTGTTACAAATACGCGAGGCAGCGAGGCATAACAAATAGTGATATACAACAGCGAGAACTAACCCTAACCTAACTCTGATCTTTCTTTAGGCTCAATTTTCGTAATCTAAATGTAAAAAAGCTGATTTACCCTGCCTCGCACGTATGCCTCGCATGCCTCGCTGGTTGTGAAGCGAGGAAACAAGGCATAATAAATAGCTATAAATATTGGCTACAACCAACCCTAACCTAATCTTAAGTCTTCTTTAGGCAATTTAGACTTAATTTTCTTAATCTAAATGTAATAATGCTGATTTACCTTGCCTCAAACGTATGCCTCGCTGCCTCGCACTTTCTAACGACCCAATCACGAAACGAGTCTCAAGACTGTAAAATCGCTTTGTTAACGTCAGCTGTATAAAACCAGCACCACCACCACCAATATATTTGAATTTCTATTTGCACTACTGTTTATTTTATCAGTAGTGCAAATAGAAATGAAAATATCTTGTTGGTGGTGGTGCTGGTTGTATACAGCTGACGTTAACAAAGCGATTTTACAGTCTTCACGCTTTTCGTTTCGCTAAAGCCTGGTTGACACCAGGTTCACACTTACGACATAAGGACATAACGTCATTGAAACAGTTTTTTATCGTTGATGTTATGAAAATTCCAAAGTGGCAAATACGTGACCGGCTTACTTCGATAATTACTATTGTATCAAAAGTCAAATCAAGTGAGCGAAGGTTAAACGTTTTTAGTAACTGTCAAGGCGGCCAGCCTTCGCAACAACCGTTCTCGAAGTTTTCCGCATTCTGGGAAACACACGTCCTTCTATTTTTTTGCTCTCTCGCAGCCAGAATGCGGAAAACTACGCTTGACTCACAGGCTACATCATGACCGCTTTCAGCTCTTGCGCAATCAATAGGTCCGCAATGTGCATATTTATCCAAGCTCGCTACTCCGGGAGAACTGAACTTGTAAAATGACCACCTTAGAGAACTCTCTGACTAGCTACGTCTCAACTGAAGGACGTCTTTGACTACATGCTTTCAGGTCGCGTTCAGATTTCCCAGTTATAGAAATCTTTAGCGTCGCTCTTTGTTTTCTCGTTATACGAAAATTTGCGCTTGGGCTGAAAAACAGGCTTACTTCCGGTGAAATAGTAAACCCGTTTACAGTGGTTACGTCATAGGTCATGAAATCCGCCTGGGACGTTTGGCTGCAATTCCGTCAAATCCTACTTCCGTGATTTAATTGTCTGATCCCAATAAACGCTGGACTGGTTACTGGAAATGCGTATACTTTATCAGAACACGAGACAATTTAGAATTAACTTTTGAGACCGTCTTCACTGAAAAGACTGAAACCTGAATTCAGAAACAAGTCTGAAGAGCCGATGAAAATGGACTGAAATGGTGGAACTCAAAGAAGATAAACAAGTAGGTCAAAACTTCATTGAATTGAAACGTATGGCAATGGTAATCTTGTTACAATATTTAAAAACAAAGGAAATGCTTAAGAATTGCGAAGCTAAATGACCAGGATGTGTTTTGACTCTGCCAATTTACGGGGGACGGGAGCAGCACGTAAAAGGGCGGGAGGCGGGAGATAAAGGTACGGGAAGCGGGAGAGCAGGGTACGGGAGGCGGGAGGTTCTGACCCCCTGTCCCCCCCCCTTTTTTTTTTGCATTGGAGGTTGAGAGAGTTCGTTTTTCGGACCGGTATAGAGCTTAATTGCTAAGTTTTTATGCAACCACTTTATAGGAGAAGGTATGGAGAACTGATCAACCATCTGAAAGAAGTAGTTAATGGCTATATTTCTTCAAATAAAGTTGACCTGCCACGAAACAACTGAAGCACACGTAATTAGGTGTTCATCTCAAATACCGGTACTTTGAGTTATACGCTATCCTCTGCGTCTAATTTAAAACAGCGGTCAATGTAATTTAATGGTTGAGACTATCGATCGGCTCCGTTGGACAGCCACAATAACACATAATTAGGCTACACAAAAAAGAATAATGTGATGTATTTGGTATTTGATTATAAAATGGAGGTTCACTTCGGCTTTAAAATGGAAGAACTCACTGCATTCTTTTTACAGACCCAATTGATTCGTTTCAATGGATACCCTGTGGAGGAGCACACCGTTCATACGGAGGACGGTTATCAGCTCTATATCCAGAGAATCCCGGCCGGAAAAAATCAGGTCAAACAGGATTCCAGTGCAGGTCCAAAGCCTGTAATATTCATTCAGCATGGTCTGCTGTGTGACGCGTCAATATGGGTCACAAATTTGCCCAACCAAAGCTTTGCCTTCATTCTGGCTGATGCGGGATTCGATGTTTGGCTGGGCAATGTTAGAGGGATTACCTTTGGCCGAAATAATATCGACCACTCAGTCAATCCGGATACCTTTTGGGATTTTAGGTATTCCTTTCTTTTTTTCGTTTTTGTGAGAATAAATAAGAACTAAATATGCAAAGTGGGAACAAAGGGAAAGTGGCACCCAGTCAGACTAATTGAAGATTCGATTTTCTTTGCAGCCTTTTGTCTACTTGGTACAGATAATCCCATGGCGATGAGCAAAGTTAAGGATTGATCGATAATAAAATGTTACAGTGATTAAAAAAATCTCAGCTCATCCTCCAGTTGAGAATAATCAATACGATGATCAAAAGGCCATCTCTGAGTTCACCTCAGCTTCTTTTTCAAAGTGATAAGAAAGGAAGAGGTCCCGTTTCTAATCCAGTCCATGGTCTAGATCCTCACATTTACCTTTCGTGTGACAAGGTCTTGCCTTAAAATGGTCACTATAGTCATTACAAGGCTGTCTGACAATTGCTTGATATCCTGAAAATCTGTAACAGGGAGTTATGACAACGACCGGTTGCG
Source organism: Astreopora myriophthalma (assembly GCA_014634185.1). Taxonomy (NCBI): domain Eukaryota; kingdom Metazoa; phylum Cnidaria; class Anthozoa; order Scleractinia; family Acroporidae; genus Astreopora; species Astreopora myriophthalma. The sequence continues at coordinate 1,325,265 of BLFK01000078.1, read as the reverse complement.
TTAAAGTTCGTTCCCGCGAGTAATGTCTTTCACGGCAAACTTTGTCGTTGAAACATGACTTTAAAATTTAATTTGTCTCTGCAGCTGGGACGAGATGGCCCGTTACGATCTTCCTGCCATGTTACAATTTGTGACCAGAAATACGTCGCAGTCCTCGATATACTACGTTGGTCACTCGCAAGGAACTTTAATAGCTTTTGCAGAGTTCTCCAGGAATAGAGAGTTGGCCAAAATGGTGAAGACATTTTTTGCTCTTGCGCCAGTGGTAACTGTGGCGAGTACAAAAAGCCCTATCAAATATATGAGCTACTTAGAACCTGAAATTCAGGTATTGATGATTATCATTTTACTCAGCACTTTCATTCCAATCAGCACCAAACAATTAACTCACTTTTAGACACTGGCCAGGAGTTGCATTAGGCTTAACGTAATTGTCACTGTAATTATTCTTGCTTTTGTTGCCGTTGTGGCCTCTGTTGTTTTTGTTGTGTCACAGGGATTTATGAACCTATCAATGTAAAGCCAG
>BLFK01000078.1:1312239-1319739 GCA_014634185.1 Astreopora myriophthalma | reverse complement strand
CCTCCTATACATTTTGAGTACCTTGAGGACCAATTATATTGCACAAAAAACTGCACAGAGTCAGTTAAAGTTTAGGAGTCGCTACCAGGAAGTCAGACGAGGAAACCAAAACGTCATCATGTAGTAACGACCAATGATATTACATCCTAACCCTTGTTACATTTGATCAACGAATGGTCAACGAATGTCATTGGCTGGAGCAAAGGGTGGGCGGAGCAATCAGGCCTTCAAAGTTGGGAGTGGTGTGCGTTCTATTAATATAGATTCTTCAGTACGGTGAGGTGTAGCGTATTAACCGTTTGCACAGTTTGCCTGGCGAGGATCCCTTAATTTAAACATGTATTTCGCTTCAATTCCAATGATCTGCTTTGTATTTTTCGTAACTGCTCATGCCCTAGGTCGGGGGCTATCTAAACGTCACTCCACTTTCCCGGAAATCAACATGAATGTAGTGAGTACTGAATTTCATCTGCTGTTTCGCTATTTTTATAATATATAATATCGTTTCAGAAAATGTGTACGCTAAAATTGAAAACATGATTTTAAGACCAGGGCAAAGTTTCAAGAGTCAATTTGTGAAATAGCAGTACGTCACACTTCACGAAAAACTCAATGGGGGTAACAAAAAGCTCAATGGGGGTTATTTGAATTGGACTTCACATATTGACTAAACTCTTTCACTCTGCGATTCTATAGTTACTAAAAGATTGCAGATACACCTAATGGCAGCAAAATTCATTACAGGCAGTAGTAGGTTATCTCGCGGTTATCTAGCTGCTAAGCATTTCCTTATATATAACATATATATTTAATGATGTAGTTGTATATTCTATATGTATTGTTTCTAAATATATAGGAAGGAATTTTGTAAATGTAAATAAAGTTGTAAAGTTGTAAAGTAAGTTCTTGAGAGTTAAACAATTCAAACTGGATGTGCGAGTTAAGACAAGAAAACAAACAAACGGCTGGGCGGAGAACAGGAAACAAAAGAATCTGTAACGCCATTTCGTTTGTTTTCATTTGGGATTCTCAACCCAAATGCTTGGGACAATCACACTCTTTAGGCCAATAAAACAGACATCGACAGTGTAGCCAGTACTCAGCCAAATGTAGAAAATTATAACTGGATCTCTTCGAGGTCATTCTGCTTACTTCTCAACCATGGAGGCAATTTACCACTTAATCCTGACACAATGTACAATAACAAGTTTCCAAGAAAAGCGACTGAGTTAGTGAAGGTCATAATTATATGTGGATACGGGAAACGTTATCGTTTCAGCATCAAAGTGTGCGAATGTTCTGTACCTGTTAATGAAGCGAGTTCAGTTTAACCTAGGGCTGTTTGCAAAGTCATTTCAAAACTTTTGTTGGAGTGGTTTGGAATTAAGTATTCTGTTTTGCATGTGATCAGCTGTTGCTTGTGGTCAGGGAAAATCATGTATGTTCCACCTGTGCAAAGACACGTGACTTAAATTTGACTCAGGATCTTATCAAATACATATGTAGGTGGGGCCGATTAAATATTCTTTTCACGTGTATGGTAATAAACCTACTAACCTTAGTTGCTGCACATTTACATTTTAATCAAATAACAAGAATACTATCCCAAACAATTAAGTGTTTTACTTTGAGCTTCCACCGATTAAAAGCAAGACGATTATGGTAGGCAATCTCTACAGACCACCAAATTTTGCGTTTACTTATTTTGCTTGTCATAGTAGAGATACTAGAAATACGTTACTCGCAAAACCTCGCGAAGCTAGGCTGTCTTTGCTGAGCTAAGCGATGTTGTCTTTGCTGTGTGTTTTCCTGATGTCTCCTTCTTCTTCGCTGCTCGCGCTGAATCTGAAGTCGCCTTTCACGTTGTTCAGGAGTTTCGTTGTTTAATCTCGTTCGGCGAATATGTCTTGTCCCTTGTGCGTGCTCCTGTGGTTCATTTGCATGACAATGTGGTCGTGTTTGACCAATACGAAACATTTTTCACTCGTCGATGAAATTTCACGTTCGGCCTCAATGAATAAACATGAGAGTGCGCCATTGTGAGGCAGCGGTTTTCGTTTATAGTTACCAATCCTGGCCGCTTTTGGCTGGTTGAAACCGGTTGTGTTGCATAGCAACCACGAATTGCCTCTTACGCTAGTCTGTCTTGCAACCTGTTGCAAGACCTTCCCTTTGTCTGACATCATTCATACTTTGTTTGCGCACTGTTGCCAGGCAACAGCACGGACATCTTTAGCGTTATATATTATTTTATATATCTCGACAGTTATGCAAACCCTCGACTGCGTCTCGGGTTTGCATAACAGTCTCGAATTCACCCAGCCCCTCCTCGTGTTTACATGAGGCTATGTAAACACGGAAAAAAGTCATCTATTGCTTTTATAAAATATTTCTCAAAAATAATTCGACAAATGAAGGAAAATGCGGTTTGTTTTACTTCTTGATTGAAACAGGTTTTCTCGATACACGCTCATATTTCCTACCAGCCAATCAAAATTCGTGTGATGTCACAACCGTGTTTACATACTCTCATCTAAACACACCTATTGACCAATGAGAGCGCGCGTACTATCCTAATTATTTTATATATATATATAAAATAATGTCCGTTCGAATTCGCGCGGCTTAGCTCCCGAGCGCGGGCCTTCGGCCCGACAAATTTATTAACCCCGCTTCGCGAGGAATTATCAGGAAAATGGCAGTCGAGAATATTCTGGGAGGTTGCCACGCGTTCCAAGCTCATCACCAGTTCATATGTGAAGAATAGTCCCCTGAGGGCCGTTTCTCAAAAAGCCCCGAACTGCGGACTTTTCTGGTTCGAACAGCCATCGGTAAAACTATGACCCGCTTATCTTGAAAAACTGGATACGGCGTTTCCCTTTCCTTCCAAAAGAGAAAACGACGTTTCCGTTTCACGAAAACAACTGCTACGCAGGGTCTTCCATGGATGGTGAAAAATAGCCTCAAGTTTCGAGAATTGGCCACATAAGTTTCTCCCTTTGCGGGGAAACAAACCGTCGGTAACCAGAATCATTGCATCGGGTCTGTTGTATCATTGTCCCCGCGAAACGGGTAAATTTGGTAAAGTGAAAACAACGCCTTCTTCCATTCCGAAAGCTTCTGGGGTCGAGCAGCCACCGCTGCTTTGCTTTGGGACCAACAGAAGTTCAAAAAATGCCTGCGACTTTCGGCTTCTTGGGACAGCCAAAACAACACAAAAATTGTAGGCCAGGAACACTCCTAAGGCAAAATATATTTTAACGTTGTATTTGGCAACTAGCTATGCATGGTGTGAATGTTTAATTTAAAAAAACTAACTCAGCTTTATTCTTTCTGCAGACTGAATTAATTCGTTACAATGGATACCCGGCGGAGGAGTACACCGTGCAAACGGAAGACGGTTACCTCCTCTACATCCAGAGAATCCCAGCAGGAAGGACAGAGGTCAAACAGGATTCTAGTGCAGGTCCAAAGCCCGTAATATTTATTCAGCATGGTCTGCTATGTGACGCGTCAATATGGGTCACAAACTTGCCCAACCAAAGTTTTGGCTTCGTCATGGCTGATGCGGGATTCGACGTTTGGCTGGGAAATCTGCGAGGGACTACCTATGGCCAACGCAGTGTCAAGTACTCGGTGAATTCAGATATGTTTTGGGATTTTAGGTATTTTGTTCTTGTTGTTCAGTGTTGTTGTTGTTATTGTTGTTGCTCTCTTTTTTCCAACAATAAACATGCAAAATGTGAGCACTGGGAAGGTGGTGCCCAATCTGAGTTATCCGAGATAAGACGGACTGAATTCAGTTTTATTTGGTATACAGCCATCTTTCTAGGAAGCCCAGGAGCTTACAGCTTCTCTATATTTGTGTCAAGGTGTTTTCACCACAGCGCCCCCTAAAAAACTGACTATCCGCGAATCAGACCCACACAGGAGACTTGCTAGCCAATCATACACCTTATACTCAAAAATAGGGCCCTGTTTATTATTCTTTTGTGTTCATGTAAATTACACCTTCAAGCCTCATTTCAGAGAAGAATTATTTTTAATTTAGCACGCGCTGACGAGGTTTGGTGCAATTTATTTTTTGTTTTTTGATTTAAAATCAATCAACTCAAATTCTATACATACAAAGCAGTTCCGCCCGCAAATAGCCAACGCTAGTCGAGGCGGGCGGCCTAAGCCTAGAGCAGTCATTAAATAAATTACTGTTTACAAGAAGTAAGAGAGAAATTTATTAATAGCTATGATTATAGATAGGTATGATTATAACAATACGCACTGGGTGTTAACAATTTAGTAGGTACAATACGCGGGAAAGAACTAGATAACTAAATAAAACGAAGAAGCTAGGTGAATGAATGAAATGGAGTACAATGATAGCGAGTTTAACCTGAACAATTTGCTAATAGTCTAATCAAGATAGATGCCTCAACATAATTTTGTCATACAGACAAAAAATTAATTTGTTCGGTCTTCCATTTGTAAATACGGCTTATAAGACAACTTTCATTTGTAAGAGCTTCCGTAAACAATTATTATTTACCGAGTGTACGCTGTCCCACAGTCACTCTCTACTTTTATCACTGGGTGTTGAGTTTGACTGGCTATTTACAGTAGCCAGTCAAGCTCAACACCGGTTCACTTTGTTGCATTTAAAGGCAACCGTCGTCTTCAGGCTGTGATGGTGTTACAACCGATAACGAAAGGAAACTTGAGGCAAAATTGTTGCAGTGTTTCAAAACGGCCATGAAATTCGAACACCTTGCGGCAACCGAGAAATCATTACGTTAAAGTCGGCAGAGGTCGTTCCACGGAGTCTGTGACACAGGGCAACATTCAACAAGTTCTTTGGTTGAAAGTTCTCGTTGAAACTTGTCCAATACATTATGACTAACATCACCTCTATGCCTTTGGGCAATTTTTTTTTGTAGCTGGGACGAGATGGCTAGTTACGATCTTCCCGCCATGTTGAAATTTGTGACAGCAAAGACATCGCAATCCTCGATATACTACGCGGGTCATTCGGAAGGAACTACAATAGCTTTTGCAGAGTTCTCTAAGAACAAAGAGTCAGCCAACATGGTGAAGACGTTTTTCGCTCTTGCGCCAGTTGTCACTGTGGGGTATACAAGGAGTCCTCTAAAATATCTGGCCGATTTAGTACCTGAAGTACAGGTACTGATTATAATTGTACTAAACACTTTCGCCGTATCAGCGTCTCCATGTCAAGGTGAAAATGAAGCCTCGTAAAACAGCCATATAAACGTTTTTCATAATTTCAGGCTAGAATTTCCGCATGATGCACGAAACAAGGTCTATAGTTGGTAGTTTACAAAAAATGACTGCAAATAGTTCAAACTGTCAGTGTGTAAAACAAACAAGTACTGATCCCATATGCACGATACGGTCAGAATTGCATTTAAAATGTTTTAATCGTGTCTTCTTTATTGGCAGCTTTTGTACAAACTTTTTGGCGCTCGTGACTTCGTTCCATCCACGGATATTATTCGCTGGTTGGGTAAAGATGTTTGCTCTCACAAGGAATTTGAGACATATTGTTCTAACCCACTTTTTGTCTTATGTGGGTTTGATCGGAAGCAGTTGAACGAGGTAAGCGGAAATGTTTCGCGCGGGACACGGCGGGTGGTCCCGTGCGGGTAAGATAGCTCCATCTTGCCCGCTCGTGTAGCCAATCACAGCGCACGATTTGGTTCATCTTGCCCGCTCACGGAGCTAGCCATATAATAAACGTTATTAAAGCAAATCGAAAGTACAGTGCTGATGCACGGACTGCACGTGCCACAAACAAGGGAAATGCTAATTTGCAAAGCCATTGACTACTAGGCTTACCCAGTTTGTTGAATATCATGGTATTTTAATTACGGAGCGGCCAATGGGCCGGCCTTTCCCAGGATATCTTGAATTTAGTACGTACCGTAGTGCACTGAACCATGTACTAATCTAATACAATGGACTAGTTCACTAGTTGTCAACGTTGCTGTTTTTGTTGTTATTGATGTCGTTATTTATGTCTTTATTCTTGTTATTAAACAAGTAAATAAATACTTAATTGACCACTTCCTTTGAGGGCTTTTCAGGGCCGATGAAACAAACAATGCAATTGAAAATAACAGAAGGGATGAAATGATTTATGAAACTAATCATATATTGAACTGCGGGTATGAAATCAAATGATGCTGTGATCCTCGCAGTTATGGACGCAATTTTAACAATTGCGTAGATAAGCCTGAAAAAAATTCAGGACTTCAACGGGGTATGAACCCTTGACCTCGCAATGCCGGTGCGACGCTCTAACCAACCGAACTATGAAGCCACTGATGTTGGGAGCTGGTCATTTTTTGTGGGTTCAAATGTTTCCGTGATGAATGAATGAAGGGATGAAACTGATGATTTATGAAACTAATCACATATTGAACTGCGGGTATGGAATCAAATTAAGCTATGATACTCGCAGTTATGGACGCAATTTTAACAATCGCGTAGACAAGCCTGAAAATTTTCAGGACTTCAACGGGGTTTGAACCCTTGACCTCGCAATGCCGCTGCGACGCTCTAACCGACTGAGCTAGGAAGCCACTGATGTTGGGAGCTGGTCATTTTTTGTGGGCTCAAATGTTCAATATATGATTAGTTTCATAAATCATTTCATCCCTTCATTCATTCATTCATCACGGGAACATTTGAACTCACAAGGGCAGACTAGTTGGTTATTTACAAGCGCAGCCGAGGAGTTGAAAAAGGGACTACCTCGAAGAACCCCAGCTAGTGGGTAGAAATGGACTTGACCTAAGGAACTCCGCATTGAAAGGCCAGCGCCTTAACCATTCGGCCACGCTGCCTTCTCCGTTATTGGTGACATGATATGTCTTCCTGTGCTTCTCCTTCATCATGATTCGTGCGAAACAGGCTTTGAAGTGCGCGGGAATGAAGCGTAGTCAAGTCAAGAACTCTTTGACCATAACATTTGGACCGTACTTAATAAAATCCACTCTTTTGCTCTTTGTTTATTTCACAACAGTCTCGTCTGCCAGTTTATTTCTCACATACACCATCAGGAACATCAGTCAAGAACATGATTCACTTTCTTCAGGTAAATGCAATAACTGTGAATCGCTAGTTATGAAAGCTGTGGCAACTGTTGGGCAGGTGTCCCGGCTAGCTTTTGAGATTTGTTCTGTTTGTGTAGTTTCGGTATTGAATGTGTATTTAAATTCTTAACAGATGGCGATCTCCGACAAATTCCAAATGTACAATTATTACCTTGGAAATTGGAAGCATTATGGACAGGTATAGTTAACGAATACTCTCTGGATATGTAGCGAGGTATGAACGAAAACAGCTTTCCTTTCATCGTACTTTTTTTAATTGTTGTGAAATATCAAGAGCTGAAGTGCCGTTTAACCCTCAGACATACAAACAAAATCATACTGCAGTTCAAGTAGGGCGGGAGTGCAGGCCCGAGTGCAGGAAGCCCTGTTT
>BLFK01000078.1:1263293-1286960 GCA_014634185.1 Astreopora myriophthalma | reverse complement strand
GGGAGAGACTTGCTACACTATGTTAACGAAAGTAACCTTGTGTTTCCAGACCGGAAAATTAGTTGATTTATCGGAGCAGCAGCTTTTGGACTGTACATGGACCACACCTGGAGTCAAGAATGGAAATAATGGCTGCCTGGGAGGCTGGACGTGGAAGGCATTCTCTTGGATAAGGAAGTTTGGAATCGCAACAGTCGACAGTTACGGTCCTTACAGGGGACAGGTTAGCTCTCAAGACAATATTAATAACATTTCCTTGAAGTACCGGTAAAACCCTCAAGTGATCAACTGATCACGTTGTCTTTTCCGTCCATTCAGATGCACCTTCAACTTGGTAGCATCAAGAGACCAACGGTCTCCTAGAAAGCACTCAATCCCCTCTCTCTTACATGACTGTTTTAGATGTGGCAGAAAGTTTCACTTTGGCCTGCTGACGTAATTTAAAACGCTCCCACAGCTTTGAGTGTACTTTTAAGAGCTAGTAAATTTCGAAGACTGACATGAGTGATATGCTAACTTGTGGGTTTCAATTGCAGGAAGGTTATTGCAAGACTAAAGGTTTGAAAACTGGAGCAAAAATTCACAGTTATAGGAGAGTTAAGCGCTACAACAAGGAAGCGTTGAAGAAAGCGTTAGCTTATCATGGCCCGGCAACTATATCCATCAATGCCAACCCTAAAACCTTGAAATTCTACAGCGGTGGCATCCTAAACGATATCTCGTGTAGTAAGTAATATAATTGTTTTTCAAACTCTTCTACCCTAGAAATCATCGTCTCAACAAAGAAAACATCGTCATCTAATTGCTCACGAAACTTTTGTCTGCTTCGTCAGTCCGTTGACAAAGTTTAACTGATCAGTGCTCATTCAAGCAATGACTGAAACTGGTCAAATATCATTGTCAACTCATCTTTCTCAGTCAAATATCGTGGTATTGAGTCGTGACATTACCAGCCATTGTGCACGCTCAAATTACATTATCTCGTAAACTGACCAAAGCACTTCCCTGTCAGAGCAACCATACTTTCCCTGAAATCTCAATAGAAGCACTGATCTAACCCTAACCTAACCTAGCCTAAACCTAGAAAGACTACGCCCGGGCACACGACTACTTGTCCAGAGAAAAGGACCGAATCACACCTTAAGTTGATAACCCTTAATTATTTGTCTAATTTCATTTTCAGATAACAAAACTGATCATGCAGTCTTACTTATTGGATACGGCACAGAAAATGGCGTCCCTTATTGGTTAGTTAAAAACTCTTGGTCACACAATTGGGGAAATAATGGTTTCATTAAAATTCGTCATGAACTTTGCGGTGTAGAAAAGAGGCCATTTGTTGTTCTAAACAGAGGAAAGAAGCCTTTACCATGGCAGACAGAAGAAAAAGAAAAACGCAAAGGGCAGAAACAGCTCAAGAAAAAATTACTCGAACAGTTAACAATCAGTGGAGAAAATCATGAAACTAAAGACAATAAAATTGTTCGCAAAGATGCGATAGAGGATCCTGACTTCAGGGATATTGAAGACGACTTTGACGAATATCTTGACGCCGAGGACATTTGGTGAAGCATGTTACGGAAAAGAAATCAGTTGAAGTCTACGCCAAACCGACGACTTTATTTGTCAACATTAATTGCGAATCAAACCTACTCTTAACACCACTAGTTGTTAAAACCCAGTACAAGAGGGAGTCTATTATAGATTAACGGCTTTCAAGAGCATTGTTGTATAATACCTCAGGCAAGGTATTTTTTTGTACGTGGTCTCTTAACGAATGCTGCTATTTACCGGCGGCTTACCGCCAAATAACTGCATAAAAAAGAAAAATTAATCTCATTCTTGAAGAATCATATGTCTTTACAAGACTGAAGCAGTTTAAACAAAAAATACCGCAGTCTTAACTACAAGATGTTAGAATTGGTCTTTGAGGATAGTCGAGACTAAAACTACAACCGCCATAGAGAAAGTACGAACTTGAGCCTCCACACCAGAACTCTGCTTAATTTTAACCATTTAAGCACTTATTTGGCTTCTTGTTAATGACGAAAAAAGGGCGTACTGAAGAAGAATTCATAACTGCTTGTAGTCTGGGTTAATCGATACATCAGCGCTTTTTTGACGGAAAACTCACACCAGCAGCTTGCATTCTTGACATCAGGGGTATTGCACTGGCCAGTGTTCTCGTTTTCCGTGACACAATTCATGTTGTTATCAATAATATTGAAGGGTAACTAGTTTTGATACAAAACTCCTGTACAGTATAAAAACTGAACAATCTTTGTTCTCCCAATATTCACTGTTTCTCTAGCTTTGACAAAAAAAATTAAAATGTGTATATTTTGTTCATAGTCGGCTTGCAATGATATCTCATACGACTTCTGACCAAGAGACAGAAGCCTATCGTTTCATTTTTGGTCAGTTTTGAAGTTAAGCAGAATTCTTATAGTTCAAATGTAGTTCATTCCGGCGAAACCCCTCTCTCGACCAAGGTGGTACTAGTCGATGTTTTTTTGGACCGGTTTCAGTTGAGTGTCCTGAATTACAGAGCCAAACAAGTACTGAATGAAAAATCCACCTTTCAGCCAATCACAAAACGAAGTAATTCACTACTTGGTTTTGCTAGCCAATCAGAACGCAAAGTAAGTCAAAGGCAGCCGGCGCCAAGCGCGGGAAAACGAAGGTGACAAAGTCGCAATTGGTTTTAATTTTGTATCTGATTGGTTGAAAAGTTCGCGCAAGATTTTTTTATCCAATCATAAGGCAAACCAAAGCCAAAGCAATGGCGTAATTGCTTTCAACCCTTCAGCCAATCACAACTCGAATTATTCAAGACTGACTTGGTTTTACTAGCCAATTACAACGCAAAGCAAGTCAACGCAGCCGGCGCCAAAAGCGGGAAAGGTCGCAATGATTGGTTTTAGTTTTGCATCTAATTGTTTTGAAAGTTCACGCAAGTTGGTCCAACCTTCACGGAAAGCGAAACCAAAACCAAACGCTAACGCGAAATGACTTTTCGACACTCATTTGAAAACTACTCTATTTCAAGATCCACCCAAAACCACCTTGGCAGCCTCTCAATACGAAGGTGGTTCTATGTTATTTATTACAACATCAACCAAAACCACCCAGCAGAGAGAGACTGAGGGTGAAGCTCTGATCATGCTGGTTAATCAATGTCAGCCTCGAAGGCTTTCCACAGCAACCACCAGAACCACCTTGAGGCCACCAGAACCACCTTGGGGCTGACTCTTTGGTCACTCTTGAGCTAAATTTCAAAGACGAAAAGTATGTCCAAAACAAGAACTTGTGAAGTCCGAATAGTTATGAAGTAATGACACTTTGTATGAGAATTAGGTCAAGATCCCAAAACCACGGCCAGCCTGGATCCCCCATGTCGGATTTACAGCTTTTCTCAAGAACTGAAGTAACTGTAGAATGAGCCAAAATCAACAACACCAACAACATAAAACTCAAAAGAACGTTTAAGAAAGAATTGTTTGTAGAAAAATGGTAATTCTGCAAACTCCGAAGAAACTAACTGACAAAATCTACTCGTATCAACTCATGGTCCCAAGGTGACAACCCTGTTGACTATGATAACTCGATCAATGAAAAATTTCCCAAGATTGAATACACGCACTGCAAGATGGCGAGAGCTGACTCTTGGAAAATTAACCCACGTTGACGTTCAAGTGTGGGGAGGAGGGGGGGAGTTCGGGTTCCGATCCACAACGCGATATCTCAGATAACTGCTTTGTGGTCCACGGTTTCTCCCTTGTCACAATAACCGACAGGTACCTGCTCATTGAGTGACATAATTCTGACAGGTTCGACAACCGAGCAACTCAAACAAATTTCTGGCTTGATTCGATTTGCATGCAACTTACACTTACACTGACTGACAACCTCTTCGAAAGCGATGGAGTCTGCAGTCAAGAAGGACCTATACTAATATGTGACGAATTAGTGTGGCTTTGCCCTCAAGCTGAGACTTCTCAACGAGAATGGAGAGCGGCAGGGCCGGGAGAAGGAGGCGGGTCTGGTAATAAAATCGAAAAACCGTTAATATGAAGACCACGCATAAGAGAAATTTTATACCTCGACTGCGCCTAGCGGTTTGTTGCTTATTAACTCTGAAATTTGTGTGTATATTGAAACTTTCCACGGGTCAGCACTATTTCTTCGAAGAAATAAAGAGAATAAATAGTACCATTGATCCTGAAGAACTAAACACAGAAGGACAAAATGACAAGCATGAGAAAGATCCTTTCATTTTTTTCGAAAATGCAACCATCCTTCGAGATGATGATGCTCAAGAATCTATTCTCGACGAGATGAAGTTTCCTGATTTTTACCACGCTCAAGGTATCATATCTTTACCTTACGATGAAATCATTGAACCTTTTGAAGCATGGTACGCAGGACCACACCAGATGAGTCGCATTGATTACTATTACGGTAACCACTGACTTTCTTTTAAGCTAAGAGAACTGTGCAGGTAACGCATTGTCTATCTGCTCTCTCTGTTTATATAGGTTATCATCATGTCAGTTGTACAGGTATTTCAAAGCTAAGAAGAATGCACTGGTTTTTGAACAGGGTTGAGTTGCCTCAAAACCATGATTAGCGCTAATCCTTGGTTATATGCGACCAAAACCAGTACTTTGTCATGGTGTCAAACTCGGTTTTCCGACAACCCGGCTTCGGACAACACGGCATGGATGGTCAATGTAGGCCGCCAAAAATATCGATGCTACAGCTACAGCTTGGAGTACAGTGGCTGTGAGGAGCGCAGCCACTAATGAACGCCTTTTTGGACCAGAACGCAAGGCAAGAAAACTAACACGAGGTCTCACCATAGGAATATACACTGATATGCTCACGTTGCGCTGGCGACTTAGTACATCACCTCATTGATCCCACCTCGGCGTTCAACTACTGCTGTTAAACCTCCCACCATATTTTTGGCTAATGATGATTGTGTGGTCTTTCCTTTTCCTTTTAAAATAGACCACTCCTTTTTCACAATTCAGATTTAAATTCCAATGCATTTTAAAGGTATGGACAAGACTCTTCAAAGAGGGGATCTGAAGCCCTATGGCGTTCTGGTCAAGTTTGTGCCAGCTCACTGGAGCAAAAGAAAGGACCTAAACAAAAACACGAGGAGCTGCTGGTACAGGCCCGGATTTCGATGGTCCCCAGAAAGAGCACAGAGTGTTGTACCGACGAACTTAAACGGATTCAAGGCAAGTAACTCAACGAAGTTGCGCCAATCAGTATGCATTGGCCTTTTTGTACCGAACGTTCAGTGTTGAATAACATTGGCATGCTTCGACGTTTACCTCAGTCGCCGCGCGAATCAGTTAGTAATAAGGCTGCTGACAGGGCTTGGGGAGAACTGAGGCAGGCGTACAGAGAGTTTCAGCCGGCTCCCGTCCAACGATAACACAAACGTTCCCAACGTTAGCAAACGAAAGGTTTATCTGAACCAACTACTCAGAGTATGTTTGGTGGGGTCATATTGACATTTCACGTCACAGGATGTAGGAAAGTGCAAACCAATTCTCATATTACATTTGTTGCAATGAAATTTCACGAAGAGCAGAATCAGTCTGATTCACTGTCCCATCATAAACGGAGTTTACGCCTTCCCCTCTACATACCAGACTGCCTTACTATGTAAGTGCTGCCCATTTTGAGTTGGTGTTAGGATTTGATAGGATTGGCATTTTATACCAGACGTTGCTCTTTTCTGTACACATTTCAACCGTAATTAAAATAATGGCACACATTCAGTCCTTGAGTTTTTGACTGACACAAGATCACTTCTCTTAGTTTTAAGACTTCTGACGAGTAGGGCTGAAGACAGTGTCAAAATGTCAACTACCCCTTTTTATTTTTGTTTTTTTAATTCAATTTAGCATCTCGGTGAAGAAGTCCACAGTGGATTTCCAGTTCACAAGTTACAGCGCAAGGCAACTGTGTACAAGAAAGAAAACACCTACACACTTTACGTAACCAAGGAGAAGCCCCACAAACCCGTGCGTTACGTCATGCACGGATATGACACGCTCCTTCATTCGTTTTACGATCATTACATTGTAGATTATCTGACGTTTCATGACTGGAAGTTTAACTTTAACATTATGAAAATACCTAAAGGTAAGCATTCAAAGCACACTGCAAAGGTATAAACAAATACACCATGTTTAAACAAGAAAGGAACCAGCATCCTCGGGTGACTTCCACCAATGGGGGGCCATTACTTGGTGGTAATATTGTGATGCGCCTTGCCACTACGGACCGTCAAGTTTTTGGAATGGAAAATGAGATTTCAAGACCTTAGTTTGAATTTAATTACAATTTGGAGCGTACTAAAACAAAGATCACTGTCGTGGATTTCCATGAAAGGAAAAACTGAGGCTGTTTGCACAACCTTCAACGGTTGGTGAGAGCAAGCGAGAGTAGTTGCATGAAACTAAATTCAGTAAAATTGAGCTATGCTTATTCAAGTATTCAAGTGTCTCCTTGGTTGCCGTATTTACTTATCGGTAATTTATTTTCTTTCTATTTTTGCAAAGAAGGGCGGTTCTAAATCAGTCGATAAAACATATACAAAAGCTAAGCCGAACGAGATCCTTATGCTACAACGCGGATCAGTGGAGCCGGCAACAAATGAAAAGAGAGCTGGTTTTGACCTTTACCAAATTTGGGGCACCTCCACCTTCTAAGAAAAGCCGCCTTTCGATTTGTAGCTTGTCACCAAGTTTACTCAAGGGTTTACTGATAAGCTTGACTTTTGCTTACAAAGGAAAGTACAGCTGCCTAAGAAAGCTTGACAAAATGAAGTCCAGATATCACTTTAATCCAATGGGAGAGTTCATGCACGAGAACTTTGAAGACAGCGAAGTGGACGAAATGTTTGAAGAATTCAAGAGACGCCACGGTAAATCGTACGATCCTTTTGAGCACGAACAACGGAAACACATCTTCCGCCACAACATTAGGTGAGTTGATTATTTTGCTCATTTAACTGTATTGTTAATTACTGTCCTCGTGCACGTGAACGTCGCGTGCACGAAATCTACCCATAGTTGAATTATGATCACAAGTTTACCACCAATTCGCAAAAAAGCTCTCGTACACAGCACATTTTATAATTGCGTGCTCAGTTACCAGTCTTTGAATGAAAACGAGGCTGGAGACGACCTCTTTTATTGGAAAATACAAACTAGTTAGCGAAAGTGAAGAATGATCATCGCAGTTAATTTTCCAATTTAACTAGTTAGCATTAGAACAGCCTTATTTAACAGGAAAAGATGCAGGCACTGTGTCACAAGGTTAAACTCCAGCCTCGTGTCCATGGGCGAGCTCACGGAACTATGACGTTGTCCTTATGATCATGCAATGCAAACGAAAACAATATGGTGCTTTGAGACAGAAGCACGGTCTTGAGCAGGTACCCTGACCACCAACCACTGCAAAAGTACTCTGGTGATCTGACTGATTCTTACAACTGTCAGGCTGTATTTAACTTATTACTGCAAACACAGGGAACGAATTCATAAATGGCGGCCAATAAATTATTGTATTATTTTAATGCTAATTAGACTCACCTCTTTCGAAAGCAACATGCTTTTGTAAGCAACATTTTCAGCAACATGAAGGCTGGTGGGGCTATACCTAATTGGCGCACAGATAAAAGAATACTTTATTGGCCGCCATTTATGAATTCAGTCTATGGTCACTATTTAAGAGTCGTCTTTCCGTCGGTAGGAGGTATTTGGAAGTAAAGCGGTAAAAGAAGTGGCATGAAGTTCTTCTGCAACTACTACAACCAAAGCGACACATGTAACCGCGATCAACAATTTCAGGCGATATTTGCCCATTTGTGCAATAATGACTGGAAGTTTTCCTGACAGGTTCATAAACTCAAAAAACAGAGAAGCCCTCAACTTCACGCTAGAACCAAATGAACTGAGTGACGTCACAGAGGACGAGTTTGAAATGTACAAAGGGTTGCTGATAGACCCCAGCGGAGGAGACGAGGCGCTCAAGAAACAGGAGATACCAGAGGCCAGGCTAAATATACCACCTACACCACTTCCTAATTTCCTTGATTGGCGGGAATACGGTGAGCTCATATTAAATCAATTTTTCAATAATAACCGGCAATTTGCGCAAAATCCGCTCGTACAAAGTCTAAAGCATTGAACATTTTTAATACCTATAATAAACACTTGATTACTGAGATTTGCCGTTCAACAGTTTGACCTCTTTCGCGACAATGACTAACGGCGCCAACGACATGCCACTTGCCTGGAAAAGTTACTCTCAAAAAGTGGAATGAAAAATTGACTCAGTTCACGAAAAAAAAAACAATTCTCCACACGTAGCGCACAAAACATGCTTTGGTGTTCTTTGGTTTGTTTCAGGTGCTGTCACCCCGTCCAAAGCTCAGGGTCTCTGTGGTTCGTGTTGGACCTTTTCCTCCACTGGGCCAATTGAGGGAGCTTACGCTATCCAGGTCACCGAGAGAAACTTCTTAATTTCTTGAATTCACTGACTTCAAAGAGGCAGCAGTTCCTCTCCAGAGTGTAGAACAAAACAGTGTGACAAGAAGAGAAATCAAGGGGGAGGAACGCCCTTTGTGGGCTCATTTCGGCCACTTAACATAAGTCAGCGGCAGCTTGAGGCAACGAGTTGAATACCCGGTGAACACAATGCTGTACGTTAGTAGGAAAAACCGTGGGGCCTTGAAAGTGAATTTTGTGGAAAACCAATACATGATCCCTAAAAGCTTGATGTCTAGGGTGAACATTTAATAAAAAAGAACATTTGAAACTGGGGAGCAACTATGAACCGATATCCCTACAACAGGTCAATTAGCTTTCCGTTTTACCAATAGAAATCATGGTTCAGTTTCCTATGTAAAGTGTGTTTCAATAATTGTCCTTTCACCAGACAGGTAAACTGATTGACATCTCGGAACAGCAGCTGATGGACTGCAGCTGGGGGTTTGGGAACAGCGGTTGCCGCGGAGGTTTCTCATGGAAAGCACTTGTTTGGGCCCGCAAATATGGAGTGGCATCCAGTCACAGCTATGGAAGATACCTTGCTCAGGTCATCTTTAATTACAGCGATGTTTCTCATCGCTATCACAGAATATAAATTTCTGTTTACAAACGTTGACGTCAAAATGCATTTGATATTCAAAAATTTCAGCCACCGAACAAAAGATATAATATAAAGATATAATAGTTTCAACGGCCTGTGGGCTTGTAAGGCTCTGGTTGGTGCATTAAGAACAGCAAGCCGCTGACGTAAATAACAAAAACCATGTTTCACCAACCAAGTCACCATGCATTGGTGGCGTCTACCGAGGATTGACCTAGACAGGTGAAAAGACCTGGCTTGTGCCAGCAATATCCTCTCCTCAACCACAGAATATAAATTTTTAACCGCAGCACTTCACTTCCTACTCAAAGTTTGTCGAAATTTAATTTATGAATTTGTAGAAATTCAATTTCACAGGAAGGTTATTGTCATTGTGCGGAAGAAGATGGTTGCGACGTGGTAAAGTTCAAGCGACTGGTGACAGTAAAGAAATTTGACGAAAACGCGTTGATACAAGGACTCGCCAAGTTTGGTCCAGCGTCCATTGCGATCAGCGTCGGTAGAAAGAGTTTAAAGTTTTACAGTTCAGGCGTGTACGATGATCCCGAGTGCAGTGAGTCAAATCCAACAGCTATTTTGCGACTTAATGCGTCTCACATATTTCGCAAGTTCTAGCACCGTTGTAGTAAGACGCTTCACTCGTTCTTACATGGACACAGGGTTGAGTAAGGAAAACGTTGTCGTTGTTGCTGTAAATCCTTCCGTCTGTTATCTTGAGCGTGAAATCCCTACTACACGGTGAGGGAAGGAGGGGGGAGGAGGGGGGGCAATTTGAAACTAACAGCTTCGTCGCCTCCATTATTTAGCCCTCCTACTGATCACTTTGATTGGCTTAAACAACGTTGTTGAAAATTCTTACTAATTTCCTGTAATGTGGTTGGTTGATTTCTTCATTTTGTTAAAGTGGCCCCGTTTACAGCAGCCGCTCTATATAAACAGCCTTCTGACAAAGAAAGCTGGGGGAAATGTAATTGTTTATTCTCTTTATCTTCCTTCCAGGCACAAAAACAAATCACGGCGTCGTCGTAGTTGGATATGGCGAGGAAAATGGAACTCCGTATTGGATTGTGAAGAACTCCTGGGGCAAATTCTGGGGCGAGGAAGGATTTGTTAAAATTGCAAGAAAGAACAATTTATGCGGAGTATTGACCAACGAGCCAATATTTGTGTCTATGAAATCAACGGAAGACGACTCCGATGTCGATTATCCCTTTTTGCGAATGAAGAAACAGAGCTTTGTTGATATAGAGAGAGAACTTAACGTGACATCTCTGAAGTTATCGCCGTTTGATTACAAAAGATCTCAGATCCCTTATACTGAGCCCTTCCACAAACCACAACTGTGGACATAACTGCTTTAAGGTGGCTCAAACTGGTTTCAACAATTTCAAGAGGCTCACTTATTAGAAAGATTGACACTACAACACTGTATCACGTATTAGTATAGGTAATAGCATGACCTGTAGTGGTATTTGGCAATAACACCGCGAGTGATATTTCAAAATTGTCCCAAATACTAAATAAATATGGTATTTGGAGAATTTTGAAATATCACGAGGCGGTACTATTGCCAAATACCACGTACATGTCATGCTATTATTTGTTTATAATGGAAGCCGAGAAATTTTTGCTGTTATACCACTGCTGTTATACCATTTTTGCTGTTATACCACTGTTACGCGGAAATGGCGATACTATCAACCAATCAAATCTCCGAAATTTCTCGGCTTATATTATAAGCAATGTTATGGTACTATATGAAACAACAATTATTGCTGAATAACATGCACTCATAGTTGTGACGTAATACGTTACCATGGTAACAGGAAAGCCCTGTAAAAACACCCTATATTTCGGCTTTAGTTGCTCATATCTCAAAAACGAACTGGGTGACCCCCATTTTTCATTGCTGGAAAGTGATACAGGGAGTTCCCGTTTCCATGGTTACGTATTACCAATGCCACATCTTATTCAGCAATAATTGCTGTTTCATATGGTACCATAACATTGCTAATACGTGATTCAGTCAGTGTTGTAGTGTCAATCGTTCCAATGAGTCTCTTGAAAGTGTTGAAACCGGTTTGAACCACCTTAAACATTTTTTTTTAAGACAACTCCATCTCCATTGTTTTGTACCATACGTAAACTGAGCGCGAAAGGTTTTAGGCCCAATGTCACGCCACAGAACAGTTCCTTGAAGACTTTCGGTAGCTTGATGTGATTTATTTTGCTTACTTTTTTTTTTCTTTCTCATTTTTATATTCTTAAATATGTCATTTGTTTTCTGATCAGTGAAAGTGCCGCATACAAAGGAGTTTCTCCGATATCAAATATGCTGAAAACATCGTTTCATAGTGAACACGAGGGTACACGGTCATTCAGGGTACACATTTTCAGGAGCATGCGCCATGAGAGCCACTTAAGCACACGCATGCGCATGTAGCGCCCGCTCCAAGCATCACAGCGGAAGCACTGTCGTTTGATGCTTTTTTCAGGATAGAGATCGAGTACCCTACAATTCTGCAAAAAACGCTGGTTAATAGACATAACGTATTTGTTTCGCAGGTATTTTTGGACCTTCATCGTGTTTCGTTTTCCAGCGTTATACACGTAATTAATTCCAGTGATCATTTTTTTAGCCAAGAAAGAAATTTAAAGGAACGCTAATTAGGATGGGGGACGGCTATTCATAGAGTTATTTTTATGGAGTTACTTTTATAGAGTTAGAAATAAGCCTCCAAAATCCTGAATTCATGATTTTGGAAGGGTTAGCTTAAAGTTTAGTGATTAGGTCTAAACCATGATTTAAGAGTCAAGTCGGTTCATTTAATTTTGGCTTTCCAGAATGTTGAATTCAGGATTTTGGCAATCCAAAATATTGAATTCAGGATTTTGGCAGTCGTTAACTCATAACTCTACTGAAATAACTCTATTGCTAGTCGACCTCATTAGGATGCTAGGCTAGCAGCATCATACTTAATGATGTGTAGCTTGTAATTGACACCGATAATTTTTCTATAATTTTTGTATTGTACAAAACTAAAATGTAAGACAGTTGTTAATGTATTACCAGGAACATGGATTCTCTTATTATTCCAAAAATATAAATTTAGTAATTCGACCTTCATCGTTATGTCGAAGTTCTTGTACATGGGATTTGCTCTGATCTTTATGATAGGTAATTTAGCGTTGAGTGTCAACGGTAGTTGAGTATAAAAGTAACAAATCTACAAAAGGAAATGCAAGGAAAAAAGCATCTGTGGTAAGAAATACGACCATGATGACCGATGATCGATTTGCTGGCAAACATATCGCCTTAGTATTGCGACGAAGTTACTTTGAAAAAATTCATACAAAAGTACACAGTTACATTACATCTTTTTAACTAGTAGTACTTTAACGCACCGGAAGGTCACTTACAGATATGATGCCATCAATTTGCCAAAGAATGTTTCTCATCTCTGAAACCAAAGCGGCATCTTAACCCCGCCACTCATCACACGCCACATAAGGCAATATTACCAATCATGCATTTTCTGATCTCCGTCTGGCTTGGACTGACCTTCACTCGTCAATACATTGACGTGCTCTCACTCCCCGCCACACATCACCACTACCGTTTTCACCATGCACATAAATGACACAGGGTTACCAAACGAGATCGTAATTATTACAGTGATCTTCTGATGGAAGATTACATTTAACTATTCCGCGTTGGCACAGGCTTCGTCAGGGTCATACAAAGCTCGCTGATGGAACCCTTCACTTCCTTCTTAACTGATTCCCTCGACTCGGGAACATGTCGTTGTTATGTCTGGCCTAAAATGGCAAAATAGTCAATTCTTCTTCAGAGAAGTGCTTCACTCTCCGTCTAGGAACCTTGCGAAGCTTTTTAATTGGGTATTCTGCGACTGAAGGATCCTTTTTGATGGCTAACAGTGGGCCATTTGTGAGCCCACATCTGTCATTCTTCATGGCAATCTTAATGTAACCACTGTCTCCCCACAGAAGCCCCCAAGAGTTTTTTACCGTCCAATACGATATGTTATTGTGGGCGCCATACCCAACAGTGAGTACAGCATGGTTCGTCTTATTTCCTGTTGACAACAAACATTGCACGCAACGTTTTAGTACAGCTTTGGAACTTGTTTGCCTCGCACTGAGGACTGAAGAGATAATATCAGTTAACTCACCACATTCAGTATCATCGTAAATCCCGTGGCTGTAAAATCTAAATGTCTTTCTGTCTGAGTTTACCGAAGATGCTATCGGACCGTGGGTGACTAGAGCAAATTTAAGGGCATCAGAATTGTTCTTCTTCACTCTCGCAAAGCCTCTGATATGAGTAACGGTACAATTATCGGACTCACCACAGTGACAGAAACCTTCCTGAAGAAAAAAAAACAACAATTACGTGGCGATGTGAAGACTTAGCGAACTTTAGCGGTTTCTATTCGCAGTCTTCATGATGCATTAAACTCACTTGAGCAAGATAAGGACCATAGTCGCTCCTCAGGGCCACGCCATAACGTTTCACCCATTTTAGCGTTCGATCCTGAAACCCGCCGCGACAGCCATGATTTCCTGAAGGCCACGAACAGTCAATCAACTGCTGATTGGAAAGTTCAACAAGTTT
The DNA here is from genome assembly GCA_014634185.1 of Astreopora myriophthalma. Lineage (NCBI taxonomy): Eukaryota > Metazoa > Cnidaria > Anthozoa > Scleractinia > Acroporidae > Astreopora > Astreopora myriophthalma. Next base: position 1,273,144 of record BLFK01000078.1, on the reverse strand, counting down.
TCCAGTCTGCGTAAAGGACGCACAGATAAAAGCTAAGCGCATTATCATCTCTTTTAAGTTAATCCATTTAGTGCATCTTGCGGTCCTGTATTCCAAAGCCCTAATACGCCTCGTGCCGAACGAACCAAGCCTGAATCAACACTAAATCAAAGCAAAATACATTTAGCTAGAGACAAAGGAGCACGTTTTTGCCTAACTTTACGGCCTCTAGATTACTTTTCCCACGCCATGTCACGGGACCGTATTTAAATTATTTTGCACTAACGCTTACCAAGTTTTGTTCAATTCCAAATCAAAGCAAGACTGATTCCTCTAGAGAGGAAAAGATCAAGTTATCCTTTTTCTCGCTTCCGATGATTTAGACTAACTTCAGAAACGAACTGAATAACCTAAGTGGCTTTACCTTCAGAAAATGCGCTCCCTCCACTGCTCCTAGAGCTGAGAAAGTCCAACAGGATCCACAAAGCCCCTGACTGTGAACAGGAGTTACTGCACCTTAGTCAGCATAGATGACAAAAAAGGTAAAAGCAGTAGTCAGACTCTCTTCTTGATTTAGGAAACAAACTTTTGATCACATTTTCTTCGGTGATGTCTATAAACGTGTTTGAGGACAACATATCTGAGTTATTAAATAAAATTTAACAGTTGTTGAATGAAACGTTTATAGGCAGACGCTAGCTATAGCACAAAGGGTTGCGTTTCTAGAGAACCTACCATGCTGCTTCAGTCACTAGAGCTAAGTATACGTATCACAACAAAATGTTGTCCAACTCCTGTCATTTTACTACTGGAGCCTATAAAGTGCATTTTACCGAGAAACTAGGTTGATGAAAACCGATTTGCAAAGGTGTTCTCCCTGCCGAAGGGCTTCCNNNNCCCCCCCCCCCCCCAATATGAACTCAGTTGACACCAAACCCGATCCGACATTTCGTCGTCTGAGGCTAGAATTCAGGACGCATGCTTGAGCAAAGCTTGGTAATGCAATGTGGTTTTATCTTACTTTCTTTGGAGAAGCTGGAACAAGCAAGTATTGCTTCAGACTTTCTTACATAAGCTCTATATAACGATAGTTCAGAAAATGCGAGAACGATTTTGATGCAACTTTACAATGAAAGTGGAGTCAGTTCAGGGCGCGGTTTGTCAAACTTCAATAGTTCCTGCTTGAAACAAAAGATTTACTGATCCGAGTCAGAATCTCAAAAAATCTCAAAGTAACACAAGTAGTGCTTCCTACTACCGTAATCTCTCCAGTCCAGTTCATCAGGAACAAAACCCAGCGAAAATGCTTCTTGGTTGAATCTTAACATTTCTGATTGCTTGCGTTTTCCGTGTTCTTTCTTGTCGTGAATAAGTCCTCTGTGTAATCTCACTTCTTCCTCTGTCATGTCGGCAAAGTTATTTGGAGTCAATTTATACTTTAGATTTTGACGGTTCTTGGAGCGAATGTACCTACCAAGATAATTGCAAAGAGAAAAAGAAAAGAAAAGAAGAGCATGACACACTTGACAACAACGTGTTACCGCGCAGCTGGCGGAGTATTCGAACGTATATATTGGTAATATTTAGCCAGTCAGACTGCAAGGCTGACACTCGGAGACCATTGTTTTCACCTGAGATTGTGTTTGAAGATGTGCTTTCGTTGCTCGTGCTCCACTGATGAAGTGTAATTTTTCCCGTGTTTAGCTCTGTACTTTTTGTACGCCGTGTCCAATTCGCGATCTTTATGGTGGCTAAAATGTATGTATTCCGCCATAGGGTTCACCAAATAATGTGAATGGAGTTTCTTTGCTTTTTTGTCGCATTTTGAATCTGTGAAGAAAAATTTATAGTTCAAGAGTAAATATATTTGTAAAAGCTGGAATGATAGTTACGAATGATAATTTTTGCGAAGGACGTCGAAAGAAGAATAAGGACCACCACTCAGCAATTCTTTAGAAATTCTCTTTAGGCACACAAGCCAAACACCACAATAACGGCAGCACGTGGAGTGCTAAATTGATCGGCCAGCTCCATGACTGATTCATTTGTCAAGTACTAAAATGTAACAAAATCTTCACTTACTTTTAGGCAGACTGAAAAATGACTTGTTGAAAGTCCAAGGCTCAAATGTTACGTAGTCAAGCACGTAACGATCGTAATGTGACGTCAACATGTCGTCATAACCCGTCATCTCATACCGTAAAGCTTTATGGGGCTTGCGTTTCGAAATATAGAAGCTGTACGTGTTGGTCTTGTTGAACTGTTTGTTTTTCCTCTCATATTTTAAACAAGGCAAACCGCGATGAAATTCTTCGGAAACAAACTGAAAGCAATCATATTTAATACAAACCCGTTAACCATTGCTACTTTCACTTAAGAACACAAAGGATCACAAAGGCCGCGAAAAAAAATGGAAATGTTCAAGGCGTGAAATGTTGTTTTCCAACTGAAAACGATGACACACATAAAAGTCGACTGGGCTTTTGCCCTAGCTTTCTTCTTTTTCTTTTTTCAGTTTGGCTGATCGTTTTCCTAATTTAAACGTCATCTCTGATTCAATTTTAAAAGAAACTCCAAGATATTCACGTATACGTTGTCTTTGGCAGTGAGAAAAAGTACCAGAGGATGACAGTCTTCCTCGTTTGAGCAGGACTACAAGTGACCAAGAGCTCTTCCTGTGTTAAAAATAGTTACTTATATCACTTTGTTGGATGTCATTTTAACTTTTGTTCTAACCTTAAATTCCGACAGGTTAGTAGGTATAACACTCTGTCCGGCGCGTGGCAGCCATTTTGGCAGCGCCTTGTACCAGCAGCTTATGAAGTCATTATTTGATGGTTTCATCTCTGAATGCATGGGAACGATTTTGAAAAGAATACCATGTTTACCGAGGTCTCCACGCTGAATTGTCTTGTCCATACCTATCAAAATAAACGTACTCAGAGTCACTCTCACAATCTTTTTAAGCAAGGCCGGCAATGCGTACTGGCCCGGGACGATCCTGAATTGCACTCAGTGCCAAAAAAAATAATAAAACCTCTGACTGCCCACAACTTCTCAATTCGAGGTTACTCGTGTGTCCAACAACCCGAGAAATAATCTGAGCTAACGACCCGGGACTTAAAAGACCAAGTATTGCGCATTATGCACTGCGATCACTCGAAAAATAATAGACGCCTCGCTCCCGCGAAAGTCAAAACAACAACAGAGGCGCGTGAAGCATAATGGACAATACTGGGTCTTTAACTCTGAATTAGAAAGATGATGATGCTTCAGAGACTTGACGAACCTGTTTCACATCGTAACCCCTAAGGATTTGTATGAGTTTATTCCCCAGAGCCTCAACATGATGCCTTTTGTTTAGGACTGAATTTTAATATATCGAAAGTGGGCTATTGTTCTCATTTCTTGATGGTAGTGCTACAAGTCGATAGCGCTTCCTGCTTCCCATGGGTAATATAGGCGTTTTCCCTTGCTGTTGTTACTATCATAGCATTTCACTGGTACATTTTCCGAATCATTAACTTTGTAAAAATACTTTCGACACTGAACTATCAAAATAAACTAGACCACTTAATAACAAGCATAACGTTAAAAGTTCTCAAGAAGCAGCATAAATTCAATTCGTTGAACCAAAATGATTAAAAAATGGTTACCGAAATTGCCAACAAATGGTCACACGATCAGCACTTATCGACCTAGCTGAACTTAAAGTAATACAGTTAAATGGTCCATGAAATTAATATCGTAAAGTTAACTTACCGTAATAATAATCAATTCTGCTCATGTCCTTTTCTCCAGCAAACCACGCCTCAAACGGTTCCACAATGTCATCGAACGGAAGAGACAGCAGCCCAGTCGCGTGATAAAGCCGTGGGAAATACTCATCATACAGCTGATCATAGTCTCCGACAATATCATGTTTTGATAGATTCAGAGAAGAGTCTTGAGATGACTTTTGCCAATCGAAGCCAACTCCCACGAGCCCTCCTATGATCAACAAAGCTGATACAACCAGTAATGTGCCTTTTCCCATTGATGAGGAGAGATCGGATGATCGCTCGAGCGCCAAGAACGTAACGCGGGGTCAATGCACTTGACGAATCGACGTTATTTGTTTTGCTGTTTGCAATTGTTGCCAACAGGGCACCTGTAGACAATTCATTCCAATAATTACTTCCGAATTGCCGGTCTCATTTCACTCTTTACCGACAAAATTCACAGGCAACCATCGAATCTCTTGTAGAAACTTTGCACTTATCAGTCGAATACGTGCCTCCACGCTTGCAATTTAAGACTTCTTTCTCACTGAATTGTTTTCGTTCCTCTAAGGGTTCGCTAGTCTTAAGCCAGTGACAAATTTTCCCACCTTTGTTCACATCATAACCAGCTCCTCTCTCAGGAAAACCGCATCGGAGGAAAACAAATGCAAAAATTCGACGAGAATTAAGTTCCTAATTAATTTCGCGACACAAATCTGAGTTGGACGCGATTAATGAAGAAGCAAGTGGTAAAGCCAAACTAATAAAATATTCATAACCGCAGAAAATCTGGGAAGTTTATTTGGTAAGAGCAAGCGGTCCGTTCTATGTACCTGCTCGAAAAGTTGTCACCAGAGTCCATCATGTTAGAACCAGTAAGCTTCGCATCTTAAGCAGTCGTCAAAAACTGACCCGGTGCACACAATGAGCACATCTCACACCAAAATGGGTGTACATTATCTATTAGCTAGTCGCAATGCAGAGGAATATATAAGGGGGGAGGGGTAATGGTACTTTGTAGTTCCACAGTCTACGATGCAGTTCTAGAGGCCTGATTTACGTAATGTCCTGCCTCCCAGCCCACAAATGAGAAACGTATCCTGTGACGCTTTTAAAAAAGCGTCGTATCATAAATTCAGAGGCAATAACTGAGGTTTCTATTTGGGTTTTAATAGGATTTACTCCTAAAACAGTAGTAATTGTAATTCTGTAATACCAACATAGCAGTGCCATTTGCATAGGTAATAAAATATTTGGAATAAATAAGCACAAGTAAATTTTTCAAAGACTACAAAAAATTGCACGAGCGCGTAGGGCGAGTGCAATTTGTAGTCTTTGAAAAATTTACGAGTGCTTCTTTATTCCAAATTGCACGAGAAAAATCATTTGATTACGTGTTAATATACATGCAAATAATTTCAACTCTCTGCACTCTTTGGGATTAATTGACATGCTCTCAGCCAATCAGCATGGTGAAATTTTTGCATGTATATTATTAGAAATGAAAATGATAGTAATTTTAGTTACCATCACAAAGCCATCGCACTTGGACTCGCTTTCGAAAAGAGGCCGGCGTGAACTCAGAAATGGCCTAAATATATTAGCACAACTCGGACCTCAAAGGTGATGGATTGAACGTGCATAACCCAGAGGAATTTATACACGTGATATTTTGTGGCTCCGCAGTCTACACAATGCTGTGCGAGACTGAATTCGGACAGTTATTGCAAAAAGGCTGTTCGTCCACGGATAAAATGTTGTGCGGGCATGATAACGCATATAACGCCACAACGAGTAGTAAGCTGCAGACAAGCGTGCATAAAATACAAATACTTTGACTAATTCTATCGTGCGTTGCGGTAAATGTTTTGAAGGTATTGAAGGGACAATGGGCGCAAAGACGGGGCAAAATTATGTTTCAATTTATTATTCGTATCACCGGCTGTTATCATCTGTTGTCACTTTCTTCTTGCTCATCTTTGCTTTCATAAAAAAGCAAAGGAAACATTCCAATAAAGCATCCCAGAACAATTCCCATTGCCCTTCCCTAGAACAGAAATAATACCCTCCTATCAGTCCTCTCACGTTCTTTGCAATTGAAGGAGGGTCTCACAACAACAACGACAACAAAAATCTACAATAACTTTATCCTGAACATAGTCCTGATATATTGTAACTTGTTTTAGGTGTCCCCAATTTGCAGCAATGCTAAACCTTTGTTGACACATTAAAGAAGTTATTGTTGTTGTTGTAGTTGTTGTTGTTGACACTGCAGAGATCAAGTAATAATAATAATAATAATAATAATAATTTATTTTACCACGTAGAACACCCAGGAGCCGGATTCACGTTATAACATGTACGTGAACAAATCAACTGAAATCAGAACAAATTAAATCAAATGTTGGTTTTTGTGGAGAGGGGAAAACCGGAGAACCCGGAGAAAAACTTCTCGAAACAGAGTAGAGAAATCAACAAACTCAGCCCACATATGACGCCGAGACTGGGACCCGAACCCGGGCCACATTGGTGGAAGGCGAGCGCTCTCACCACTGCGCCAACCCAAGTCTGCTCCCCTGATCCAAGGAAACGTTAATTTTGAGGAGACAGGAAACTAGGAGTACCCGGGGCCTCGAACACCTCTCGGAACAAGGTAAAGAAACTCAAGTCCTCTAGCAGTCAAAAGATGTAAAAGAGTGAAGAATGAAGTCCTTGGAAGTCCTTGGGAGCAAGGCTGACCATAAAATGTCGGATTCTTGCTACTGACAGTGTGGATGATGGACTGAAAAATCCGGCGTCCTAAATAAGTTTGGAGAGGGCTACATAATTGCTTTGAACAGCGACATGTGTGACTGAGATCGGCCAAGGGAAAAAACACAGACACATCTAAGCCACAGGCCCTGCATTTGATCCACGTGAGTCTATGGCCATTCTTTACATCAAAACGGTTACCGAAAGGCATAGAAATTCGTTGAAATGTTCTTGTCAGCAGCCTAGCCACCAATGCTTCTCATTCAATGAAGTCTTTTATGTTTTCCCTCTCCCATTCCAACTCATTTATAATTGTCTGATTCAATCAGATGATATAAGATCTTCCAAATCTCTTAATGAGATTTTATGGACATGTTGATACCAGAGTTTGCTCCAAAAGTCGCATTTGCAAAAGCAATGGCTACTTTGCAAAGTTTAGTGTATATGACTAATGAGATTCTAAAATAGCGTGCTGAATGAGTAGACAATAGATTGTCAACCATAAGAATGTGAACGCACTTAAGGCTGCTACTACCAGTCCCTGTTTGATGTCACCAACCTATGACCCAAGCCCAAGTATAAATGATAGACCAACCACTGGGCAGACTAGCACTACCTTATTCAGCATGAGGGGTGAGTGTACAGGACATATAAAAACCTAACTTTCGAAAACCAGTTATAAAAGTCATTTTGGCAATGACTTTCCAGAATAAATGAACATACCAATATACATGTGATGTAAGCAACATGCATCAGTGTCCTTACCATATTTGTAACAAATCGCGTTCTTGGCATTTCTGTTTGTTTGGTACTGAGATTAGGACATGTAAACCCAAGCCTATTTGTTGCTGCCTCTACATAATGAGCAAGGCTACAAACAAGGAATTGCATCATTTCAGTAGAGTAAGGCTTGCAGTGGGACTTCTTTAGCCAAGACCACCATGAACATTTTCCTACAGGTTAGGAAATGCAAGTTTCCTGCAACTTGAAACAATGCGTTTTTCACAAGTTTACCAGGAGGTTGAAGTATCACAGTTTTTGTATCAGGATTATTTCAATTTTAACCTTGTGCCCAGTGTATTTTTTCTCCAACAGAACACTGTTACCCAACTTGAACAAAAAAAAATCTAGGGTGGTCTTTGTCAGAGTAGCCATGTAACAAATTGGGCATTAGAAAACATATGTATTCATTGACAACAATATCACGAACTGTGACAACCTTAGGCTTTCTAGGGTTAGAAAATACATGTAGAGTAGACTACACTGGACTTTGAATACCGGTAAGTCTTTGTTCATTTGCAGATAAATAAATGATTATATTGTATTTTAGCTCTATGTCTTGATCAAGTTGTGCAAGTAATCCAGTCCAACTAGTGCAAGTAATTTGAATCTAATCTTGCACTGAATCTTAGCATCTGCACTGAGAACTTCCTGCAGTGTGCAGACTAGCATAGCAACCACAACATCTATGGTACAGTTATCAACAAATTTTCTGGGTATTGCTCTTGAGATGTATTGCCCTTAATGTATTTAGAATGGAGGCCTTGTGACAATCATGTGCATAATAGTCGACCATAGAACTGAAATAACAGTTCACACTTTGTAATGCCCACAGTGTAAACAATTTTGGTGAGCCATGTAGATGAGCCAGCATTGTCAATAAAACAAACGTCTCTATCAATATGTTTGAGAAAGAAAATACTAACAACTGAAGTTAAATTACCCTATTCCAGAGACATCTGACACGATGTTACCAAGGGCAGCAGCTACACAAACAAAAAAAAGACATATTTTAGGGTTCATACATCTTCACTCTGTTACATTCACATTTATCACACTATTTCAACTTGCATTTCTTAATGGCTAACTGAGGTTAACAATAAGGCTACCTAATACTAACACACTTCCAAAGTGGAGGGTAGCAGAAATGAATATTTACCCGCGGTCTGTGAGTTTTCAGACTACAACAAATAAAGAATGGGGCAAGCATTACAGTTGTTACATTACTTGCAAAAAATTTCAGACGTTAAAATTTCAGACGTTTAATTTTCGGACACTTTTCCCCTCATTTCGGACACTTTTCCCCTCATTTCGGACAATTTTCGGAAAAAAATTTCGGACACTGCACTGAAACATGCCTAAAATAAATTTACGACTAAAAAACATGAATCAGACTGAAATAAAATCTGCGAAAATGATAGTTTTACTGTACCTTCAAGGTTTTACAGTCGGATACACCAACGAGAAAATAACACAAACTCAATCAAGCTTATGCCTCAAGCAGTGTCTCAACTATAGAGTTCGGTCCAGAAAGGGAACTAAGGGCTTTGAAGCTTAATGTGGCGTATATTGGCTTTGAATATGTGATATTGTCGCCCAGAAAGTACTTTTAAAGTTTTATACAGTAACCATACTGTAAAAATTTCGGACACTTAAAATTTCGGACGGTTTTATTTTCGGACACTATTTTTGTCCGAAATTAAAATCATCTGAAATTTTTTGCAAGTAATGTATTCTAAAATGCACAAGTAAAAGATCATGATAGTGCAACCACACCTGCCATTGTTGAAATCCCTAGAGTCATGCCAATTGTCAAATCTATATATTCCCCCTATAAGAAAGAATCACATGGAAATTAAACTTGTCAACCATTTAAACTACTGTCTGTACAGCTCTTTTCATACTGTTTCAAGTCTGCAATAAATCACAGACTACTTTTCAATACTCACAGCTACAATCAGAATTGCATTATCCAAGAATCCAAACCCAATGAACGGAATAGCATTGTGGAACGCAACTGTCGACAAAGCCCCGAAAATGAAAAGTTACAAAAGTCAAAACAAATTTCACACGCACATATATGTATTCTGTAATCAATAAATTAATTATTCCATTATTAATTTATTTATTATATAATTATTACCTAGTCTCAGTTGCTTCACTGATGGTGGAGCCATGCTCTCACATCCTAATGGACAGAACAAGAAAATTTCAATGATGAATAAAACCGTTCTGAATTAGTTGAAGAGAAATTTTAAATCTCATTATTCTGTAACTAATGGCAACAACCACAGTTGCAACCATAAGCAAGGCAAAAGTTAACTGCAGAAAGGCCAACTGATATCAATATACCTTAAGCTTAGGGGTGTCAATGAAGCAACATTAAATCTCTACAGTGCCTTACTGAAGCAAGCTGCAGGGGGTATATATGTCCCACAATTTTGGTTTTTCCCAGGGTGAGGACTACCTACAGGAAATTGCCTGCAAGAGCCTTCCCCTGGGTAGGGATTTTTACACATACGCATTATATCTCGATCAAATCCAAGAGCATCAAATGCCCCACCACACAGGGTGACCCCG
>BLFK01000078.1:1248293-1250793 GCA_014634185.1 Astreopora myriophthalma | reverse complement strand
CAGTCGCCTCGCGTTACACCTAGTTCTGCGCCAGGTAGAGCAAAACTAGATATAAGTGAAGGCGTTTTACTTCAGTTCCGCTCCTTTGTTTTACATGGAAAAATATTTCCGAAATTAAATGGTGTGTTCTGTTTACAAGCGTCTGAGTTCCTTGTGAATTGTTGTTCAGTTCTTCGCGAATACAAGCACGAACGTCTTGGCGAATGGACTCTCTATCCACTCCCGCCATTTTGAGTTCACACGCGAATCATGTTTCCCAGTGTGCACTCGGGGTTGCGTCGACAGTAGCGCAAAGCATATTGGGAATTGTTGACGTTAAAGAAATAGTTCTTGAATGTGATTGCTCGTTGATTTCACGTGACCTTGAAGGTGATATGTGACCTATGTTAGTTGAATGTGATCGATAATTTGCGTATGTTAATGTCAATGTGGTTGTTGATTGCGATCGATATCCTTGAATGTGATCAAATTAGAGTTCTTGAATTTTGCACCATTTGGCTGTCGATATTCTGACCCGTTCTTAAAAGAACGCCGCTAAATTCTAACAATGTTAGCGGGGTATTCAGCAGTTACTCCCTTTCTTTTTTCTCTCTCTCTCTCTCTTCTCTTCTGTCTTACGTCATGTTACTATTGCTGCTAGGTTAAGTTTATTTCCTTACACAAAGTTTCCCATTATCAGTATGAAAAGCTTTAATAGCCTGCAAACATTACCATTTTATGAGTTAGACGATAAACAGAGTTACGTATTCTGGTGGATCATCCATCTGCAGATTGATAACTTCAAAAATATGCATCTTTACAATATGAATCTTAAGCCTGATAAATGTGATGAGGCTGACCCTGACCGAATTACGTTCAGGTTTCGCCAACGACCAATTCGCCAGCGTCTTGGATCAGTTCGCCAACGAATCCTAGTCAGTTCGCCAATGTGTACAAGTCAATTCACCAATTAGTCGATGGTTTATTACAAACTAGTTTGCCAACCAGTCGATGATTTCGTATGCCACTGATTTGTTATTGCACGAGATAGCGAGTACACAAACCGCATCGATACTCCACTGGCCATCTTGTATCCCATAAGTTTCAGCGAGCCAATGTTTTGCGGACGTTTTCAGAAGGCATGTCTCGGCACAACATAAGTACAAGTACAAAACAAGAACAGCCAGAACAAATAAAGACATGAATTGCTTTATTTGTGATACAATCAATTAACAACGAACACGAACGGCTGATAGCCACGAAAACAGTTATGGAACACGAAAAATTGAAAATTTTATAATTCGATGTATGACTATATACAATCAGCTTATCGGTCAGTATAAAACGTAGACTGCGGACTGTGGACCGGGTAAGTTTTCTATCAGAAACAAGCTGGATTGTTAGGGCAGTCAGTTTCGCAATCGATTAAGGAACAGGGTCAGTACGCAGCTATTTCAACAACTCACGCGATTGGCTCAGAAAACAATAGAAGCATTCAAAGAAACAAAAGAAACAATGAACCCTAACCCTAAAAGCAATAGAGCTGCGTCCTAAACGGATCCAATGAAATTAGAGGTTGTAAACAGCTGCGTGGTATCTGAAGGAATAGAGAGGCAGTCCACTCTGCCCACACTATTCGATTGAGCGCATTATGGCATCCTTCGATGTCATTGTTCGTGCGAATGGGCTGCCTGTAGACGCTCCAGTCCTTCGTAGAGAATACAGTGTTCTCTATCCAATGCCGTTTTACATAATCCATGAGATCTCGAAGGGGCTGCGCTTTGGCCTCCACACTTAAACGAACGAACATGGGCCCAATCTCATTAAATGGCAGAAATGGAAGGGACATCATATCTGCTCTATGGAAATGATTTACCTAATTGCACTGATAAACTCTCCTTGCGGAGCTTTGCTGATGACACCAATTTATTTTTCTCTAGCGACAATTTGCAGTACCTTGAATCTGTTATGAGTTACGAACTGAAACTAATCTGTAAGTGTTGTGCTCCAAATAAGCTATCTATAAACTTTGCAAAGACTAACTATATGCTCGTATCGTCACCCAGATCTAATCCAAGTATTAATATAAACAACATTGAACAAAAAAACTACATTAAATACTTAGGAGTCAATATTGATAAGCTACGGTGGCCCAGAAGGGTCACACATGCAAATTAAAAAGGTTGCTGCAAATTAAAAAGAGTACATGCAAATTAAAAATTGTACATGCAAACTAAAAATATTACCTGCAAATTAAATATAGTACATGCAAATTAAAAATTGTACATGCAAACTAAAAATATTACCTGCAAATTAAATATAGTACATGGAAATTAAAAATTGTACATGCAAAATAAAAATATTTACCTGCAAATTAAATATAGTACATGCAAATTAAAAATAGTGCTGCAAATTGAAAATACTAAAGTACATGCGAACTAAAAATTCGAGGCTGCAAATTAAATAAAGTTGCTGCAAATTTGAAATAGTTGCTGCAAATCAAAAGAATGTTGCTGCAAAT
>BLFK01000078.1:1228457-1239204 GCA_014634185.1 Astreopora myriophthalma | reverse complement strand
CCCCCCCCCCCCCCTTCATGGATGACACTTGAACAGGGTCACCAAAGTCATTTCCGAGAGGGTAAGCCAGTCAGCATCCTCTGGGCCGAGTTGTTCGAAGCAAGGTTAGCAGTAACCCGGGTTAAATGCCATGACAACCTATAGGTTTGAATCGGACCTAACCATGGGTTAACGCTAACCCTGCTTGGAACAACCCGGCCCTGATCTTCTTTTTCTTTGGGGTTAAATTCTCAGCGACCTCATCCATAAAGGAGGGGGGGGGAGAGTGGAGTGTGAGGATATTAAACGGAATGGCCCCGGAAGGCATTGAGGACAAGGATGTACACCAGCCCGTGTCCTGGTCCGAATTTTGCCTGACATGTGGATGTGTACGATAAACTATAATGAAAATATAATGTCGTGTTAGGACCTCCTCTTTATCAACAACTGATTCACGTTCGGACAAAACGCAAACGCAATATCAAGCTTTTTGGCCCAATTCAACCACTTAATTCATCCTTCCATTCCCTACCCACCTTTCGAACAACTGGCACCAGGTGAACTAGATGAACACGGCGAACAGTAGCGAACGTGACAGAACGTGACATTGAATGCGTCTGCTTGTGTCAGCGGTTAAAGAATGAGTAAGTGACATAAATTACGTCACGCTTGAATGTCGTGTTTTGTATTTTGTGAAATTGTCGTTGTGTTTAGTGGATTTTGATTCGTCTTTAGCGATTTTGTTGTTGTGTTTAGTGGATTTTGATTTGTGTTTAGCGAATTCGTTGTTGTGTTAAGTGGCTTTTGATTCGTGTTAAGCAAATTTGCTGTTGTGTTTAGTGAATTGCGTTTTGTGTTTAACAAATTTGTTGTGTTCAGAAAACCTTGAGAATTAGTTGCTGTGTTTTGCACGTGTGGGCCACCGTGAGTAGTCAGTAATAGCACTACACTTAGCAAATCTGCTGATGGCCCAAACGGGGGTTCTCACACGTGGGTTTTTTCTTTCCCTCCTCCTCTACGTTCAGGACGACGACAACGCTCAACTGTCGGCAAACGTGGAAGCCACCGAACGTCAACTGGCCCACTAACAACCCATGGGGGTTGGTCCTGCGGTGTCCACCGAACGAGGTCACTCCGTGTTTTGCCGCGATCCCGTGATGGACTGACACAGTGTGCGTTTGGGTGGCTGGGAACGCGTGGTGGCTGGGAACCCCCTCGCCAAGATGGGGTCTTCACTTCCCGCCAACGATTGGCCGATCCCTTGGTCCAAGGGTTGCGGGCAGCCCTCGATGATCTCATCAACGACAAACCCATCGCTGATCGGGATCACACCTACATTTCGTTGGCATCCAATCGTCTCCAGAATGTGTACGACGGCCAGGCAATGACGGTGAGGGAATGGCGGACTGATGCCATGCGGGTCGATGCCCTGTTGGGGAACCTGAGCAAGATGCTCAATTCCAAGGAACAGTTTGAGATGGACGTCTCGTTTAACCTGTCGTTCATCCCGGTCTGTGGTGCCCAGCGGGGTTCTGGCCCAAAACATTGATGCACGTATCTGCCGGGTCATCGTTCATCCATGTGAAAGAGATGAAAAAATGCATCATGGAAATGCCGCAGGACGACGACGGTCTGTTGCGCGTGGGCCATCATCACCGCCCGTGGCCTCTACCTGGCCGGTCAAGACAACGACGAACGGGACAAGTGGACCCGCAAGTGTCAACGTTGATAGGACGAGGCGGCCATCCAGCTCTTGGAGGAAGTGGGGTTGGAACCCGGTCCGTGCGACCCCGAGGAACTGACGTGTTTGGCGTTGGCACCCAGTCTGTATGAGTACAAGCTGGTGGTCATGGAAACTGACCGGGCCTATGTCCCCTGCCTACGGGCAAGGCAAAATCTTGCTGGGTCTCCTGCACGAAGACAACCGTTATGACACCGTGACAATGTTGCCCGGCCTCTTTCATCAGCATAATTTTTGCCTGCACTGCTACCATGCGTACGAGCACGAGGGATGCCACGACTGCCCCAACAACAAGGCCAACCATTGCCCTTGTTGCCTGCAGGACAGATGCAAAGACCATGCCATGGCCTACCACCAATACCGGTCACCCTCCATCCTGTGTCTGCACTGCACATCGCTCCTTTCACGGGCCGGCCTGTTTCGACCAGCATCAGGTCAAGACCCACAACAGAAAACCCGCTTCAGCAGAGCATCCAGCCGTCTGCCAGACCCATCGCAAGTGCCCGGAATGCCTTCTGTAGCTCAAGGGACACCAGGCCATCGCAGAGCACCAGTGCAGGTTTGCCGAGTGCCCCTGTTGCAAGGAGGTGGCGAACATCGCTGAGCACAAGTGCTTCATCCAGGTGCCCAAGAGCGCCGAGCAGGAGCGGAAGGAACAGTAGAAGCGGCAGGAACGACGGCGTTGACAACGTCGTAGCCAATATGGGGGTTCTCACCGCCACCGCCGTGGTGCGGTAGCTGGACTGCAGACCCTTCCAGCCAACGACGAGCTGGGCAACATGCTGCCGGAGCCTGACAACATCGACGACCAGGAACCCAACCCTCCCTTGCACGTGTTCTTTGACATCAAATGTGTGCAAGCGGAGAGTCTGATGGTGTGCCAGACGGCCGAGAGCAAAGCTTTGGAGTGGTAGTACGGCAACGACTGCACCGACCTGTTCCTCGATCAATTGATGGAGTTGAACAAGGACAGCGCAACCCCTCATGGTCTTTCCCCACAACTTGCAAGGGTACGACAGTCATTCCATCGAGGAGGCCCTGCGTTGTTGGAAACAGCAACAGGGGCAAGGTGTTGCAACTGGTGTTCTGTCAAAACATCTGGTTCATCGACTTGATGTCCTTCTTCCAGATGAAACTGGCGGACTTTCCAAAAACCTTTGGGTTGACAGAACTCAAGAAGGGGTACTTTCCCCATCTCTTCAATACGCCGGAGCACCAGGAGTACGAGGGTGCCTTGCCGGATTGCGAACATTACATGTCCGGCTGATGTCAGTAAAGAGTAAGAGCGAGTTCGAACAGTGGCATACGCAACAACATGCCAACCGGGTGCACTTCATTTTCAACGATGAACTGTTGGTGTACTGTCCATCGGACGTCCAACTGCTGAAGGAGGATCGCCTGACTTTCAAAGGGGTTTTGAAGCACGTGCGGGCTTTGATCCCTTCGAACGGATGACCATCGCCTCTGACTACAACCATTTCCTGCGCATGCACTGCCTGGAAGCAAACACTATCGCCTCCAAGCCATTGCTGGAGTGGTGCAACCACCTCAACCACTCCCACGTCACCATGGAATGGTTGCTGTGGGAAGACCACTGGGCATGATGGAATGCCTGGCAGGCCCTCTCCAACCAAGAACGTCACGAGCACACCAAGCATGCCACCGACGAGTCCGACCGGATGCATGTACACCACCCATTGCATCACCCCCAGATCCAGCACGCCCTCAACCTCAGTGAGGTCTGTCTCCCGGGCATGCAGAACATGGTCGACGGGTACCTTCCCAAACCCAGATAGTCGGTTTCTGGTATGGGTGCCAACGGCATTACCCGCAGTGCACTGAGAGCCACCTGTGGCTGATGGGGCAGTGCATGGAAGACGTGCCGACTGAGGTCAACCGAAAACATGAGCTGATGACGGCTCGAGGGCTCCGAGTCCATGAGATGCGGGAATGCGACTGGAACGCCCTCAAACGCGCCGATCCTACCGTCCAGGCCTTCGTCGACGATCTGGACCTGATGGAACCTTTGGAGCCCCGTGACGCGTTCTTTGGCAGCCGTACCAATGCCGTCAAACTCTACCATCACGTCGCCACTGATGCTGGGGAACTCATCCAACTCATCCAAGTGTCATCACACCGATTAACATAGTGTGCGCTTGTGGCACCTGGTGCACACCAGAACTGGTCCAAGCCATCAAGAAGGGCTATGTGATCTTGCATATGCACATGGTCTGGCATTTCCCCTGACCTGCCAGCCTCTTCAAGGACTACGTGGAAACGTGGCTCAAACCAAAGGAAGAAGCTAGCGGCTGGCCCCCCGGTTTCACCACCCCCGCACAGAAACGGGGGCATGTCCAATGTTTCTTCGACCAGGAGGGTATCTTGCTGTACGTCCCCCAGATCGCTAAGAACCCCAGGCAGTGGGCGTTGGCCAAACTCATGCTCAACAGCATGTGCGGCAAATTCGGGCAACGCCCCAACAAGATGCAGGTCAAAGAGTTTGTCCACCCGCAGTACATCAGGTTCTCCAGGTTCTCAACAGCAATCGGCAAAAAGTGCGCTACATCAGCATATTGACCAAAGACTGCATTAAGGTCCATCATCGTATGGTACAGCACAAGGACCTGCCATTGGTAAATTTGAACATCTATGGCATGCTTCACCACCTGCTCGGCCCAACTCTGCCTGTATGAAGCATTGGACAATCTCCAGGACCGGGTCCTCTTCTTTGACACGGACGAAGTCATCTTCGTGGAATGTCCCGGCGATGCACCTGTGCAGCCCCCTCAGGGGGAATTCCTGGGTGATTTCACCAAGGAACTGGACACAGGCGATCACATCATAAATTTTTTTTGGGGGGGGGGGCCGAAGAACTACTGGTACGAAACGGTCAGGGACAAACACATGGTCAAGGTCAAGGGGCAATCCTTCAATGACTAGGGCCCTGCACAACTCAGCTATGAGGTCATGCGACAGAACAACCTCGGCAAATTCCAACAGCCTTTGGATGCGCCGCAGACCACTCGCATCACCCAGACACACCACATCCACCACAACGCCAAGTACTACCAGCTGTCCACCTGCCCCTTGCACAAGACCTACCGTTTAGTCTATTCCAAATGCGTCTTGGACCCCGTCACAGCCTGCACCTTCCTGCACAGGTATCACCATCTCACCGTGGAGGATCTGGGCGACGTCGATGCCCTGTAAACTGTAAGCAGTTTTTGGTCTGAGGGGACCTGGGTCAGGACCGAGGGGTCGGTCTCGTCGGACAGTTGGCTTGATGGTCACCACTGTCATGACGGACCCCTTCTCAGCGACCACCAGGTTGCCCTCTCTCTGACCATTTGTTGATAGTTTCTTTCCTCGTGAAACAGGGATGGGGTGATCACTCGGATCACCCACACGTTCCCTCTTGTACATACAGTTGTTTTGTCATTAAATAGTTTTGATCATGAAAATGGCATATTTTTTTGTGATGTCACTTTCGGTTGAGGGCAGTCAGACCCTCTGCGATGACCTAATTTATTCATAATGATCAGAGGTTCCTATGAATCAATCAGAACGCCCCTTTTGTCCTTGAGTGCGAAATTCAAATTCAACCAATCAGAGGCCTCCTTTTCCAACTGTCAAAAGGTATGCGAACCTAGGCACACAAGTATTCCCATACCAAGTAATAACAAGAAAAGGCTTGGATCGAGGTTTACAGATTTTGATAAAGATTCTGAAGTTGGTCAATACATAAGTCAGAACAAATTGAGTAATTTATACGGTCACGAATGTAAAAACAAATGCCCCCGCCAGAATGACCATTAAATGACCTGTCGCGGCATACAATTTCATAGCCCAGAATATGTACCTCATTGTCATGAACTGAAGAATCAAGTCTCGTTCCATTGATCGCTAGTATATCTATGGTGCTGGCGGAAAGAAAACTCTAAGTTCATCAGCATGCTTTGGCAAACTTGTAATGTTTAATGTGGCCCTTTTAAAGCCACGCTTAGAAAGAAGAAAAGTGCATGAATCAGAATTAAAATTATTGGACTCAGTTGCAGCAGCATCATTTGTGGATGAATTCAGACTTTGAAATTGTTGAAACTTAGAATGAGCACCCGAACAATGTACGGGAGGCAGTTCTCTAGAATTCCATATACACCATCATTCTGATAAAAATCTGGTCAAGTTACTAACTAGAACTGACACACCTTGACCGTTGAGATGTAGCCCACCATCATTGAGGCACAACAATATCTACCAAGTAATTTGTTTATCTACCAAGTAATTAGTTCTGGTTAGGACACAGCCCTATTGTTTTTAGGGTTAGGGTTCATTGTTTCTTCTGTTTGTTTGAATGGTTCTATTGTTTTCTGATCCAGTCACATGGGCTGATGATAATACCTGCATACTGACCCATTTCTTCTGTTCATCATTACCAGTATCTCTCATTATTCAAGCTTTGGTCAAAAAATTTTGGGGTTCAAATACAGCTTTCCCCCTCATACAAATCGATAAATTTCATTGACTCAACAGGATGTAGATTGGAGACCTGTGGCCAGCAAGCACTGTCCTGTTACTTGAATAACTATTTACTGGCCAATCCCAACAAACTTCACTCCCTAAATATTAACCCATGGAAATTGAAAAAGATAGGAGTGAAAAAATGCTGAACATAAACAACCTGGATATCGCGAAAACAGAAATAATCAAACTACTAGGAGTCTACACAGACAACAATCTCGACTTTACGGACCATATCAGCAAACCATGCATCAATGCAAGCCAGAAAGTTGGAGTACTTTCTTGGCTTTGGAACCTAATACCTTGCAAGGCCAAGTACAAATCTTGCATGCTACCTCATTTAACCTACTCCCATCTAATATGGCATTTCTGCAAGGCATCAGACAAAAGGAAGCTGGAGAGAATACAAGAGTGAGCCCTAAGGGCAATATACAAAATACATTGTGATAAATGTGGAGAACTCTCAACCTGTGCTGATTTACCATCTCTATATGACAGACAATTACAAGATATTACAGTACTTATATGTATAAAGTTAAGCATAGTCTCTTACCCAACTGTGTCTCTTCTATTTGCCTGCAAAGGCTCTACACATTTGCTTAGGAACAGTGATTTTGTTCTACCACATTTTATTACAAAATGGTAAACACTCTATCAGATATCTTGAACCATTTTTATGGTCGAAACCCACCAAAAATCAAAGAGACTCACCAAGCCTACCTAACTTTACAAAGAAAATTAGAAAACTTAACCTTGCTGATATTTTAAACAACAATAGCAATTGCTGTAATCTTTGTAGCCAATAGATTCATCTGCCCCGTTTTTAACTTATACAATAGATTATGTAGGATTTTATCTTTTACTTGTAAATATTCATGTCTTATGATCATCAAATGTAGGATTTTATCTCTTACTTGTAAATACTCAATATTTTAGCAGTGTGCTCAATAGGCCATTTTACAGTTGTTTGCTCTGTGACCTGGGCAATGAACTGCACTGAGGCTGCCGGTGACCTTGTTCTGATACAAACCTCTTTGCCTTTCTTATGGAAATGCATAGTAACAACACATTTTGTAATATAATAAATTTGAGTAATCAAATTCAGAGGCCAAGGACGCTTCATATTCCTATTGTGCACGCAGACACAACAGAAGCCAATTTCACAGTTGTGTACTCAGTGACGACACCTTAGTGTAAAAGCAAGACTGATGTCAAGTATACAACTATAGAATACAGGGCCATTTTTGGAGCGATTTCAGAATACCCGTTCACTTATTACGTGGGATGCGTAGGCAGACCACGTTATAGTTTCGGGCCGGTTTCACCGTCATTGTAGTCTCATATGGCAATTAGCCACGTGCTTTTGCTTGTCACTGAAGTTAAGCCCTGCTGGCCGGGGTTATAACTCGGATGGGTGACCTTCTCTGAAACCGGTGTTGTTGGCTTTTTTTTTCTGGTCGTCTTTTTTCAATTTTATTCCTGTCCTTTAAGGAACCATGTGACGCTGGAATCGCCAAACAGTGCGGCTAGTTGATCAGCCACAGTTCCTCTTTCTAAACGTGCTCATTTGTTGGAGAAAACCTTTTAAGTAAAGATTTCATTTTCACAGCGCCGTGACATAGTGAAGTATTTGAATGATTGAAGAGATTGATTTGTTCCGTTCATTGCTCTTTAGTTGCGTTTTCAACTGTGAATAATTTACATTCCAGTCGAGTGTGACAAGCTTCGTAATCTTTGCATTTGTCCTAACGAAACGAAAACGATATTTTTAAGTTTCACTGTTTTGCATTTTGTACGCTTGACTGTTTTAACACAAATTTGCATAGTTTGACAATTACGGGACTTGGTATCGGGGTCAGACAGCGCAACATTCATATGCATTTCAGCGATTTGAGAGATAAGTCTCCTCAAGTAAACCATAACAGGGGTATAAAGTTGATTGGTGTTTTTGGATGGTGTTAAATGACTTTATTTTTTACTTACTGTCCACCGCATGCACTTCACGCGGCACAAATAACCTCAAAATGAGAGTGCCGAAATTTTTTTGATTATGGTTTGATCAGCAAATTCGTATCGAATGCATCACTGGTGGCGAGGAAACTAGTTAACCATCGTGTCTATGGCTACCCGCATAACCAGTCAAAGTTTGCGGCAAATTACGCATGCTGACGCCTCCATGGTCTCATATGGCAATTAGCCACGTGCTTGTGCTTCTCACTGATGTTAAGCCCTGTTCCCTGGGGTTTTCTTCTGGTTTGCGAAATAGTACAAGCAACACCACCGGCAACACCGTTCATTGATGCTGTACTGAATGTTGTCATAAACATTTCTATTCAAGTTTAATTTATTTGTTTGTATAAACACTGACTGTTGAGAGCCATTCGCCGATCAACGCATCCCACGTGAACGCCTCCAGGCGTCTTGTTTACATATTGCCTTCTTCTCTTTAAGAACGAGACATAAATAACAATACACTCTATTCAAATGCTAATAAGTGAGGGGGTATTCGGCTAGATTCTAGAATACCCCCTCACTTATTAGCATTTGAATAGAGTGTATTGTTATTTAAGATGTATCTATGAGTGGCTCGACGGCTCGGCGGCTCGTCAGTCAAACTGGCGAGCCGCTCTATCTAACATGTAACTGTAAGTGGCCCTGTACTCTATAGTTTAGCCGTCGTGTGCGCTTCGATCGATCCTGCAACACTCTACGCACTTGTCATACATACTAACACTACAACAACAAAAGTCTTCACATCTGAAAAGCTGTACTAGGTGGTTTAAGACTATATTAAATAAAAAAAGGCAACTTCAGTCTTATACACCACTTCAATCAGAAAAGAATGGCTCTCTGGGCTTTTACTCGGTTTTGATTTAATTCCTGCACCATCGATATGCAAATCTAAACTCACACCGCTGATTCGAGACCATCGACCGGCACCGACATCGCACCGACCATCAATTACGTGAAATTGTATCGCCATCAATTTCGCAAGTCAAACATGGCCGGTATAAATGTCCCTATTGATACAAACATGTTTCCAAATTCAAGAAGAAGCGCGCGCAAGTTGTCATTTTTGTCACGTACAACATACGAACGTTTTTTTTCTTTCGGAAGCATCAAACGCCTTTCACATCATATCAGAGAACCGAATAAAGCCCCTAAAGGTACCTTTACCTAAGAAAAGCCCATACACCGTCCCTACGGTCTCCTTACCTGAAAATACTATCAATATCGCCCAAACTGATTGCTAACGATGCATGAACAATAGCCACAATTTTAGCCTCGGCACGATAACGTAAGCAGTAGACTCCTTGTTCAGTTGCAACCTGGTTCCCAGGGTCTCTCTTCTTATCGTGCCCTGAGCTCCAGGGGACCGGAAGAAGAAGAGAGACCCTGGGAACGAGGTTGGTTCAGTTCGGCTTCACATGACAGGCCCGCAAGGCGTGCATGCAGTTAATGCTGTTAATGCTGTGCAGCCTGAAATAGCCTGCGTAGCAAGCGTTCCTGTTTCGCGCGCCCTGTTTGCTGAAAATCGTTTGGGAGCTCTTCTTTCGAACAGGAACGCTTGCTACGCAGGCTAAGCCTGAAACGCAGGCTCACTTTGCTAGCAAGTTGTCTTGCTGTAAGGGTCCCCAATATTGGTGGGGTGCGGGATTTGATTTGCGAGTGGGAGCGGGATTTGGCGTTTTTACAAGGCTGGGATGAGAGATCGGCAAGGGAAACAGAGCGGGATACCGGATTTCAATTCCAACGTGACTTCATCCTAAGTCTCCTAAGTTGACAAGCGCAAAAAACACAAGCTGGCGGAAATGAACCTTTTGTGGGTATAGCTGTGTCAGGTTTCAAGTGATGAATAGGAACGGCTCTGTACCCTGTCAATGCTTGTCAAACGTATACATTATCGCTTACCCCACGTTACAAACAGACCATATAAGGTCTGGGCACGATCCATTTGGGCAAAAATTCCGGTTTGAATTTCCGAAATTCCCAGGTGCTGAAGTGGAAAAAAACTGTTCCATTTCCGGAAATTAAAACCCGGAATTCTTGCCCAAATGGATGGTGCCCTTTGAGTCCTATTGTGATCTTTCGTGTTGGCCTCTGACATAAATGACATAAATGGCATTTATATATTATGTATTTTTTTCTTTGGGGTTGGGGGGTCAATTGTGTATTTTCAGTATTAGGTTTTATGGATATTTCTTATAATTCGTTATACTTATTGTATTTTTATAAATATATTTTTGAATTCATATAAAGCGCTTTTGATCATTTTTATGTTAAAAGGCGCTATACTAAGTCAATAAATTATTATTATTATTATTATTTTTTATGACAGTTGTAAAAACTTATGTATGCCATAAGATAATACACAGGCTAAGCATCTACAGATTGTGCTCGGCAACCTTTGAACAACTTTTGAAGATTTGAGCAACTTTTCTGGCTTTGAGCAACCTCGAGCAACGTTTGCTTTTTTGAGCAGCAGTAAGCAACGTTTAGGCTTTTACA